>CANYBF011444993.1:0-21609 GCA_948192965.1 Dalechampia spathulata | reverse complement strand
GAATCGGAGGATTTAAATTCTTTGTTATAGAATTTTATATTAGAGATTGTAACCCGCTTCAAATTAATAAAATTATTTGTTGCTCAATTTCTAATTCAATTCATTTTGTTTTATAGATTTTGCGCACTACAATATGTAAATAATATGTATACTTTCTTAGATTACTTTCTTTTTTCTTCAAATAAAACATTAATTCTTATGTATATTCATCTTCAAATATAATTAATTTAAATTCTTGAATCCAAACTTGTTTATTTTGTTGTTGAATGTTGAAATTGAAAATAAAGTAACGAATATTCTTTAGATTTTATAATTATGCTCTTCGAATCATTTTTTCTTCGTATCGAACTAAAATTGAAATGTTTTCTGTATTTGATTTTTATAATTTATGAAGCTTTTTGTTTAATATTTTTATTGTTTGGAAGCTTTTGAATTATATTTTTGTAAGTTTTCTTTTATTTTTTTTTAATTATGATGTATGATTTTAATTTTGATTTTTTTATTTATTATGAAAATATTCATCTTATGAGATATTTTGGCTCATCTCATGCAATAATTCAGTTGTTATTCTTGCAATAATTTTCAACTTTTCTTGTTAGATTTAGAAAAGTTTTTAAAAACATGACATTCTTGTTTTTGGACAATCATGCAACGATTCCTAAAGATATGGCTAAAAATTAAAAAGAGTTAAAGCTTGAATTTAAATTGGGTTTATTTTTAAATTATGAAACTGATTTATATAAATATAAATCATTTTATGAATATTATTTATGAAAAATAAAATTATTTTTATAATTCATAAATTTAACTAATTAATTAAATAAGTCTAATTATTATTAATTTAAATAAACTTAAATATAAAGAGAGATTTGAAAGAAGGAGGTGGGAGAAAACATAAAGACAATAATATAAATTAAAATAGCTGAAATTTCAACATAAAAATCATTCTACATAGATTTATTTCAATATTATTTTAACATTTCTAAATCATATAATTTGATAAGGCATGAAGTACATTATAAGTTAGAAAAAGTAAGTGGGGAAGCATCATGGAAGAGCCACCAACTCAGACCAGAAAGAACACAGCAGTTGGTTAATTATTCCAAACTCAGAAGTTTCCTTAGTAATCAGTCTGCCAATGAACCATTTACATTTGATTTGGGATCATATATACTATCAAGTTGGTTGCGTTACTTTCTTAAAATAAAATTCCTTCTTATTACTTTCAACCATATTTCTGAAACTGGATGTAACATAAAGGTTAAGTATATCGTACGGATGTTGGTATAATACATAGTGTTTATTATATTAATTTCTCTCAGAAAATATGTTTGGCTTTTTTCTTGTAATATGTAAGATGGAGTTGGGTGAAGTGAGTTGCAAGGATTCAATTCATGGTTGAGTAAAAAGTACCTAGTACGCCTTTCTCTCCTTTTAAGTGTTCAGTGCTTCAACATTTTATTCCATCACCCTATTACGCAAAACTATTTATTACTTTATGTCTAGTAACATTATACATATACATATATACAGTTTAAATGTTTAAAGACTAAGTTTGAACATGGTAGATTAAAGAGTTAATTGAAACTCCATTGGTATTCAAAACTTTAAGTATGAAGGAGTGATATGAGAGAAAAGAAAATAAGAATAAGAAGAGAATAAAGAGGAAAAATAGTAATCAAGTATCTGAAAAGATGGAGAGACCATCAGAATGAAATGCAGAAATGCTTTTATAAACCAAAGAGACATGGGAAATAAAGAAAGCGAAGAATGGTACAAAACAAAATAATGTGCAAGCCTTTCCACTTTGCCTGCCAACAAATCAAAAGAGCCAACATTAAGGAATCTCATATTTTTTGCAACTTTTACAATTTCATCATATCACATAATCCGTCTTTATAATATTTTTAGCCTCATTTTTCTTTATTCTTCTTTCGCTTTTTGTCGTTGATTTCTTTCTTTTCTTTTTATATACATACACTATTTTATTTTGAAACTTTGATCTTAATCTCTTGCATATTTTCGTTGTTTGATCTTTTGGGGTATTGTTCACCACTGTTTTATGATAGATAAGTTCACTATATTACTATTGAATTATGTTTTTTTTTTACTTCTATTTGGTATTTTGTTTTCAAACTTCATTATATTTTTTTTGCTGTTTCCGGTTTAATTCTTTTTCTGATCTTATTTATTGCTTAGCTTTTGTGCATGCCGCATTAGAAATGACAAATGCGTTAGTCGACATGATGTTTGGCTGCTGGCATTGATGGTCACAATGATCTACCCTAATTAATATTAATAAATAATAATAATGGATATAATTATTTAAAAGATGACAAGATTAAAATTTAGAATGAATTAATATTATTTTAAAGTTTTTAGAAAACATACAACTTCTTAAATATTTAATCATTTCCCAACTAAAGAAAGGGACATATATGGCTAATATCCAGGCCTTTAAAATGAGCAAATTAGAATTTATGGTTGATCTTTTACCAAAAAAAGAAGGAATATATGATTGATTAGGAGTTGGATTAGAATAGAGTCTAAGAACAAAAAAGGAATCCATATATTTGATTATGTAATCATGCAAATATTTTTAAACTGTAGATTTCTCTGGCCTGAATTGCTGTATATCCCATATAAATTTCGTATATTGTATAAGATGATGACATAAAAGAATAATCTAGTGCTCGACTTTGATGGGTCTTTGAGGCATAGATGGATGTTGATAGTGTTAGTATAATGAATAATGAAGGAATATAAGAGGCTCATGTTGTTGCACATTCCATATACACACATTTGAAGATGAATTTCACCGTTAATCATTTAGTTATTTTTATTGCTTATTTTTCCCTTCATCGTCATATGTTTACGTCTCCACCATGCAGTATTCAAGAGATACTTCTACATGACACGATGGATGTGGATTGTTGTTATATATTTATATTTGTAATTTCTTGACGCAATCACTTGCTTTTTCCTCTTAAAAAAGAGAATAATCTAATTACTATGATGATGGGAAAATCCAAATTACGATGATTGGTGAATAATTATTTAGGATAATTACAAAAAATATTTATTTTATATTTTATAATAATATAATATAATTTTTAAAAATTTTTTATAACATTTTTGAAAATTTTCAAAATTCTCTCAATTACTTTTATGTTATGTTGAAGGCAGAGGGACAATTATCTTTTTATATTATAATTTTTTTTATAATCATATAAATCATAATCATAATTTTTCCTTAGCAACTAATTACATTATAGTTTAATAATATAAGTTTTACTAAAAAATTTAAATTCGAACTCCATAATTGTTGTTAAAAAAGTATTTGTTCTTAGCATGAAAGGGTGGACAAACCATTTCCCATTTTTATCAACAACTAGAGTTAGGGTTTAATATATACCACCAGCAGTGGAAAAGATTTAGAAGGTCTTTGCATTCAGAGTCTCATTCGATATTCTATTGATTCTACACAGAGGATCCTACAACTCAACTTTTCATTTTAACCATTAGAATTTCTTTGATTCCATATAAATCAGTAATAGCATATCTTTATTTCTGTTCGATACGGATCTGGAGAATGGATTATATACAACATTGGTTCTTGGAAAATGAAATCAAAGCAAATGAAAAGGCACCCAATTGCCAGGAAACAGATCTGAGCATAGTTTTTTACGTAACGGTCTAGTGAAACCCTAACTGTATCAGATGACTATGCTCTTTCGCGGTGTGTTTCCTTTTTGGCATGGGGCATTAGGTTATAACTAGAATAAGAAAAGGCCTATTTACGTCTAAGCTTATAGAGTGGATGACTGCTTTCAGAGAAAATGTAAAGGTTTTAATTGCTTTGGTAAGCTTTGGAACAATACAGTGATAACATACCAACTGCAAAAAAGGCAATGCCTTGAGGTTTCAGCTTTGCCAGGTTGATACTTGGTGGGGACAAAAGGGCAAATCCAATAGATCCTGGTATTTATTTTATATATAGCATTCATTTATGTTGAATCGTACAAAAAGCCACTGCTCGAAATCTTGATAGGCTTTTAAAGCTTGATCTTGAAATAATAATGGCTCCATTATCTTTGTTTTTTTAAAAAATATTTTTATTTATGCATTGCAATTTTATCCAATTATGAAAAGTCCAAGTGTGATTAAGTTTAGCTTCTGACATTATACTTTTATTGCCACTTTACATTATTAAAATCAAATATCTCCTAATTTTAATATATTTTTTTTTAATTTTATATTCATATTAAAAACATAACACTTCAAAATTCTTTAAGATGAAAAAAAATCAAAAAAAATTTTAAAAAAATTTCTTATTTTTAGTTTCAAGGTCTAGCTCAAGTGAGAGATTGAAGGATAGGGATCCAAATTACCCTATATTTTTTCCTTTCTTAATCCTAGAATAAAAGTGTAAATTGGTTTTAATTAAAACCCTAATATCAAAATTCCTCATTTCATTAATTTAATTTAATAAAAATATAAAATATTAATCACACAAATTAAAATAAATTGATAAATTTTAAGATTAAAAAATTATTAAAATTGGGATAAAACATATAAATTTTTTTTTTAATTTTGAAAGATGATGGACAAATTTGAGACTTTGGCAAGGGCAATGATGATGAGTAGGGGATTGTGTTGGGCAGATATATTATAGCTTCATGAATAAAATATTCATGGCTTAATTATTCAAGGATTGTCCAATACAAACCAAGTTAAGTAAAGTGCAAGTCAATCACTCAAAAAGGTGTTATGTCATTCCTTTGTAATTTTTGTTAGATCTGCACCTTTACCTATTGATGATAAAGAATTATAATTCTTTTCTTATATTATTCTTAAAAATATGATTGAAATTTTAAAAACTTTAGTTTAGTTGAATTGTACAAGTATATTAATCTCAGTTTAAGATTTTTAAAGTTGGATTTTCCTTTGAGTTATTTAAAGCTTCATTTAATAAAAGCTCCAACAATCAATTCATTAAGTGACTTATGAAACAGGAAGCTATAACATGCACATTGTACTTGAATAAAATTGATTTAGAGAGGTTGTAATGGATGATAAATGTGCTAAAGATAAGAAAGAAAATAGGGAAACACTTGGTTGTTGTTGTTGTTGTCTCTATGTAATATTTGATGGGTGTATGTTTGACTTTGTAGGAACGCGTACTGTAGCTCGTTGCTTTGGCACAAGCAAAGCTCCTACGTTCTGCCATCAACTCTCCCAACCCAAATGATTCCCCCCTTTTTAAGGAAATTTTTACATTTGCCAAGCTTGAAAATACAAATAAATTTAAAATAATTGAAATCTGAATCCGCTGTGACACAATAAAAGTTGGCTGAAGCCCACCACCAACATCCTAAGCTTTTTCATGTTGTTCCACGTCTTGATTATGCAATTTTAAAAACCTTAAAGAAAACCAAGGCATCTTCTTTATATTTTACAAGCCCTACCATGCCTATTCTTTTCCCCTTCCACTATACATCTCCTTCTCCTTCTCCCCCTATTGTTTCTGCCTCAGTCTCCATCTTAATTTCTCAAAATTCTTCTTTCTTCTGTACCCAAAACAGTTCATGCAACCCCAACTAGTTACCTAAATTTCAATTATCCTTCCTTTGATCTATTTATTCTTTTCTGGGTCATGATCGTTTCTTTATTTCTTCATCAGCTACAACCCCTTTCTAGAATCAAGAATTTTTTCTTATAAAAGTTGCTGCTCGTGTGTATGGATTCACTTCAAGAATTTGACACCACAACCGCAACACTTCCGCTCACTACCTCCGCAAGCAGCAACGCCATGATCACCGCAACAACTGCCTCTTCTTCATCCTCTTCCTCTGTCAGCCGTTACGAGAACCAGAAGCGGCGAGACTGGAACACCTTTGGTCAATTCCTTAGAAACCACAGGCCACCAATCTCAATCTCAAGATGTAGTGGAGCTCATGTTCTTGAGTTCTTGCATTACTTAGACCAATTTGGTAAAACCAAAGTTCATGCTGAGGTATGTCCTTTCTTTGGCCAGCCAAAACCACCGGCTCCTTGCCCCTGTCCCCTTCGCCAAGCCTGGGGGAGCCTGGATGCTCTCGTTGGCAGACTCCGTGCCGCCTTTGAACAAAATGGAGGCAAACCAGAGAATAACCCTTTTGGAGCTCGGGCTGTGGGGCTTTATCTACGTGATGTAAGAGATTGGCAAGCTAAAGCTAGAGGGATCAGCTATAAGAAGAAGAAAAGAAAGAGAACACCACAGCAACAGCAACAGCACCGGCACCAGCAGATAACTTCTACATTGCAGATGGCTCCGCCTACATTGCAGATGGCTCCGCCTCCGCTTCCTCCACCACAAACAGCAACTACCACCGCCAGTGCAAGTGATGATCAGTAAGAAAGTTACCCATTTTTCAATTGAAAAACGAGAACAACAACTTGACACTCTTTCGTTATTAGTAACCTCTCTCTTTACGTACAACTGTATTTGCTATATAGAATGTTTCTACACTTTTTCATCCTGTTTTGTCTATCAGTTGGTCCAAGAAAATTAAACAGAAAAAAACTTTAGATTAATTGGTATATATATAGGTAATTATTGGATAAATTATGATAATATAGTTACAAGTTATATTATTCAATCTTTTGAAAACAAGAGTTGTAACTGTGGTCGTCGCTGCTGCAATGTGTAGTAGTAGAGAAAGAAAGAGAAGCATCAAATTAAAGAATATATATAGTTAAGGCCAAACAGCAAATTTATTTAGTAAAGTTCCATTTCTATAATAGACTTGGAGATCATATGGCTTGTCTTTTGCCTTAATTTTTTTTTAAAAACAGTAATAATAATAATAGTAAACATACAATATTGCAGAATGGTACCATCAAAAATCTATTAATTCAGGCATAGAAAATGGAATCCTAGTCTCTCAGCCAAACATATAAATGGGTCTCTCTCATTTCTAGCAAGCACTCCAACTATGAATATTATTAATCGGAATTTCCCTATATATATTCATACTTTATGTTTCAGGATTTTTGCTTTAAGATTAGCTTGACATGGATGCTGAAAGTTTGTGGTAGCGTTGTTCTAGGGTCTTCCTCTACGTAGTATGTAAGTCAAGCTTGAAGGGAATCTAAAGGATTATTCCTTACATATAACGGTGAAAGAAGGGGGAAGGTGTTCATGTATTACTTCTTGGTTTTTAGCAGCAGTCAAGGCTTAATACATGAAACTAAACTATGGTTCCTTTTGCTTCCTTTAATATATTGGTTTTTCAAAAAAGATAATACAATCAACTTTCAGTAGAAATTGTTAGATTTATTATATAAAATTATGAATTTATCAATAATAATATAATGATATATACCAATTTTTATTAAATATTAAAAATTAATTAATTAATTGATTGGTATGTAATTATCAATATATATTTCATATTATATTATTAGTAAATATATAGTTATACTTGATGAATCAGTTTTATGTAATAATTTCTCAAATTTTAATGATTTGAATTATTCGACCAATCACTAAATTTTTATTTACAATTTTTTATTAATATTTAAAACTTAATTTTCATTTTATCATATTATTAACTACTCCAAATTATGTTATAATCTTAATGAGAATAGTTTTGATTCCTCGAATTACTAAAACAATACTTTTGATTTTTATTTGAAATTGGATCTTAAATTTTGACTTTCATTTTATCTACGATGGATTATATTTTTAAAAATAATTAAAAATAAAATAACTTTTGAAAATTAAAATATAGTATTAGTTTAACAAAAACGACACTGTATACTGAATTTATGGCCTTCCATTTAATATGTTTCTTCTAAAATTGAGCCACCAGTGTTTGTAGTTCGGAAGCTCGATTTTATATTATTACACACTGAAATTGCAATGTTGAGATTTTAATTTTGTGTATGTAGGCATACATGATCCTTTTATTAAGCTTATATCCATGCAATAATATTATTATATAGAACATATTTTAGAGAAAATTAATGCTGAAATACTTTCTATTTTATAACCAATATTTTAAAATATCTCGTTATTAAAAAAATGATAATTTAGGTATTGGACTTACAAAATAACATTTAAATAAAACAAAATATTCTCTAAAGCATGCTTATTAAATTTGAAGTATATGTGTATAAATATAATTGTGTCTCTATAACTTTTAGATTAACATTTAATATTTTAATGATATTAAAGTATTATTTTTTTCTTTTAATTTTTTAAAAGTTTAATTTTAATATTTCTTTTATATTTTTCATTAATTTAAATTAAAATACTGATTTTGTTGAACATTTCAACTTAGAAAATTGTATAAAGAATCAAGCACTAACAATAACTACTATATACAAAAAAAAAAAATCCAATCAAATGATCATTTCATTACACTTGGTTGATATATTATGTTAATGGATCCTTGACTTCTTATCAATAAAGTATTTTTTATAAATGAGTTCTACAAAACAAGGTAGCAATGTCCTAGATGATGATCATACTCTTTATTATTCAAAGGTAGGCTACAAGGTCCATGAACAAATCTATTCTTATTGCAATGTTGAAGGTCATAATGTTGTTGACAAACACTATAAGAAGCGTGGCCATTCGTTGAACCTACGAATTATAATGATGTTGTTAAACATCAATGCTAAAAGAACGTAATGTAAGCAAGTGTCAAGACCTTAGGATCCAATTCTATACTGGAAGATACAGATTTGTCACCTAATAAAGTTGTTGGGGGTCGTAAATGGGTGTATCAGGTGAAATTTAAGGCTGATGGCATAGTTAAATGATGTAAAGCTTGGTTAGTTGCCAAGGTCTTTACTTAGGGACCTGACCTTGATTACTTTGACACTTGCTTGCCAGTGGCTAGTATGACAACAACTCGTACTATCCTTGCTTTTTTCTTCCATCTTTAATTAGCATCTGTACTAACTTGACATCAATAACACGTTTCTTCAAGATTATTTGAATATGGAAGTTAACATGCGACTTCCTCCTGGTTTTTATGCTTCTTCTCCCTTCAAGGTTTGTCGGCTACTTAAATCTCTATAAAGTCTTAAAACAGGCTGGCCGACAAAGGAATGCTAAACAGTTATGGCTACAATTATCAAGGTTAAACAGTTAATAATGAGTTCAACATTAAGGAGCTTGGTTCTCTCAGAATAATTTTTAGGTTTGGAAGTTGTTGGATTCTACTGTTTGATCATTCTCAGCAAGTATGTCATTGACCTTCTTACTGAGAAAAGATTCATTAATGTTAAACCAGTTCTTACATTGATGGTTACTTTCTCGTGGCTCTCAAAAGACGACAATCCTCTTTTACTTGATGGTGATCGTTTATCCTGATGAAACACCTTATCTATGTATGACTCAACCTCACATATCCTTTGCTAACCAACAGCTCTCTCAATTCATTGATCACCCTATCAAGGATCATAATCAAGCTCTGCATCCTATCCTTCCGTATCTAAAAGTAATATCGTTCTACAATCTTACAATTTTATTATTTTTTCATTAACCAATATACAAAATTAAAATTTTATCAACTTGTAATAAAATCAATAAAATTATGGACAATTTTATGATTTTATGACTTCATGAGTTTATCTTAGGGTTAATTACAAGAATGCCGCAATTCGGAAAAGTATTTATGAAATTAGGGGGACACTTTTTACCTTTGTTTATTTTTTAAAAAATAATTTTTTTTTATTTTTTTCCTATTTTTCAGCTTCTTAATTTTTTTAATATATGATGCACTTTTCCTATAAAAATGCATTTTAAAATTAAAAATGATTAAAATATAAAAGTATATTATTGTAAATTAATATTTAAAAAATTATAATTTAGAATGTTAATTTCAAATGCTTAAAGTACATGTTTTAAAAAATTATATCATTTTAGTATTATTTATATATATAATACTTTTGTTCATAAATTTTCAAAAAATTCATATTTTTGAAAATAATTTTTTGAATTCTATATTTTTATAAAAAACAAAGGTAGAAATTTTTTCTATACTTTGTAAAAAGCCATTTATCTTACTTATGTTATTAAGCAATATAAATTATTTATTATAAAAAATCAATATTTTATATTTCAATTTTAAACTTAATAATAAAATATCATTGATTTTTCAAAAATTAGTATAAAATATGTATTTATCTATATAAAATTTAATACAATGATATAAATTAATATATTGGTACTTTAAAAATATAAAATAACATATAATAGCTAAATGAACTACAATAATTGTTATCTTATCAATTTTTATAATTTTTGTATAGGATATAATTTTATTTTATTATCATATTTAATTAAATGATTTAATGAAAGTATAGTTGTCTGTACAAGTATTTATATATTTTAGATTATTATTTACGATATATAAAAGTTTACACGAAGCCTCTACGGATTCAAGGTTAAACTCACGAGTTTCATAATCTTGCCTGAAAGGCAGCTGGTGAGAGTCTCTTTTATGGTCGTTGCTCAAAAGTTCGTTCACAAAGCTTTACTGATTCTGTATGGGTAGCCGCAAGTCCATATTCGGTTTTCATGTCTTTCTTGGACATTCCCTTGTTTCCTAAAAAGCTAAAAAGTGAAATATGGTCTCACGTTCTTCATCCAAGGCTGAACACCGGGTCGTCACCATAAAGCTTTTGCTGGTTGATTTTCACTTTTCTCATCCCAAGCCTGCTTTGGTTTCTTATGATGACTAATTTCCCTTCCGACTTGCTCGTAATCCCATCTCCAAAGCTCTAAATAGTATTCTATGAAATACTATTTTAACTAATTTCTAATGTTTCATTCTTTTTTTACTATTTTAAATTGAACCACTAATCAATTCATTAATTTTATTTTAGCACTTCACCTTTACAAAGCCATATAAACAATTAACACTTTAACTTAGAGAATTATCATAAGAAGAAGAAGAAGATATCTTATTTAAGATTTCAATTTAATTCAAAATCGATCATTTTTCATTTTTCTGTTAAATCATTTGAATTTATACTAATCTAATATTTGAAGTTATATTATTTACTTCATTTGCTTAGATCCTTTTTACGATTTTTCTTCCTCTACTTGTATTTTTCTCTTCTCTTAATAGTTTGTAACTTTTCATTATCATCAATCAATTAACATGTCATGTTCCTTATCATCTCATTCAAAAACCTCATCTTGGTCATGCTTATCCTTCACATCATCCAAATATGAAAATAAAAATTCATCTTATTTGTCCTAGTTCATGTTTTAATTTTATTTTCAATTTCAAAATCTATCAATTTATTATAATATTATTCATTTTCTTTTCTTTTTTATCCAACTATAAAAATATAAGATGTGTATTTTAACTGATATGTTTTTAACATAATACTTTTGTTGTTGATTTAGATTAATAAAACACTATATCGAATGATGAATTATATGTTTATCTTTAGCTTTAATCTAATTTTTAATTTTATCTTAACCTTTAATATGAGTTTCAATTTTATCCTTAATTTTTAAGAATATATTAATTTATTTGATTTTATTCAACTATAAAAAATCATATATTTTGGCTAATATGTAATTCAAATGTGATATTTTCTTAATTGAAACTTAATTTGAACGTATTTTATTAAAAAATGAAAGAGTTTAATTTTTTTTAAAAATTTTGAGATGTCATATTCTTATGCTTAATCTCATAATCTAGTTTTGATATTTAATCAAAAAGAGACAATGCAAGAAGGGAGACGAAAAATTAAGTAACTCTACTTTTTTTTGAAACCTTAAAATCTTAGTTTACTTTAATGAAATAGATGTGTTATGATGGTTCAAGAAAGATGTTGCTTTAGTATTTTTATCTTTCACTTTCATTCCTTCAAAATATATCATTTATTTATTTTAAATAAATAAAAATTTCATGCTTTTATTACACCTTGTCTAAATCATAATATTTTTTGCTTTTGGATAAAACTGAAAGAATTAGAAAAGATGTTAGTAACAAATTAATAAAGTTTTAAAGTTGATAATAGAATTGAAAAATATATTAAAGTTAGAGATAAAATACATAATTTATTATCAAATATATATTATTTTAGTAATATAAGTCTATAATGAAAGTGTTCGATTAGAAACATATGCTAGTTAAACTGGATGCCTTTTCACAGTTATAGAAAATTGAAATAAAAATAAATATGATAAATATGATATGATAGATTAATACATTTACAATTGAAGATCAAATTGAAAAATAAATTAAAATCAAAGATGAATACAATGATTTTTCTGTATGAAAATAAATAAATAAATAAATAAATATATATATATATGAGTTAGCTAACAATATAAAAGAACCAATCTAATTTCCCCAACTTACAAAATTAAAAACCCCTATTTACTAAATTTTAAATCTCTAATTTCTAATTATCAAAATCCTTGATTAATTCATTTATACACATAAAAATAAAAGTAAATAATATAACTTTCGCTTTAGCTTTCGTTATAAATGACATAGAAGAATCAATGCAAGATTAAAGGTGTTACTTTTATTGAGAATTTGGGTAAATTTCTTTTTTTGTATGGTTTCATGATTTAATACATTTTCTAAACAATCACTATCACAGGGGATAGATTTTTAAGATCTTAAGGGTAAAATAGTATTTCCATATTTAAATTTATGTATTTAAAGAGTGTAATGGGATGTCTACTCCTTTAACTTGTGAGAATACTTCTAATATTTTTTAGGGGAGTGACTAGTTAGCTTAGATGATGTTTAGAAACTAGCCATCATGATAAACATTTGCTAGGCTTATCTTTTATGTAAAATATTCCTTCTACCTATATACAAAGCATGATGATCAAATTCATATACTGATTCTATTAAATAATAAGAAAATTAGTCTTATTATAATTAATCATCACGTTTGAATATGATCTTATTATGTCTTTCTCTTATGCAAAGCTACTACTATATGACAATGTAAGTATGTTTGTGCTGATCGTGACTTTTCACCTACGTGCTGCAGTTTTGGGTTTTTGTCGATTCGGCTTAGTACAGGTCCCCGATGTTTATCCTGGTTTGCACACATGCCTTTGAACTTCTTTTGAGTGTTCTGAACATGCGACGCATATTACATTTTGCTCGTGGAAGGTGATGCATAGGGTCATAAATGCTATGTGAGACACATATAGTATTACATGTTGCGCATATAGTAAAAATATGTGTTTGGTGGGTAGCCTTTTCCCAACCAAATCTAATATGTGTCATATCACATAATGTCTTAGGACCCCAAATGACGCTTATTAGACATATGGTGCATGTTACATTTCGCTCGTGGAAGGCGATGGATATAAAGTCAAAATGCAACATGTAGCACTACATGCCGCGCATGTAGGCTATGTGAGGCACATGTAACATGACATGCTGCGCACATAGCTTAAAAATTTTAGAAATCCCACATTGCAAATGATATTTCCCAAACCCTAACACCACCCACTATAAATATGAGCCTAAGGCTCATGAAAAATGGTCCAAAAATTGAAGAAATACCCTCAAACTTTGTCAAAATTCACTCTCACTTAATTAAACACTTAATTAAGTAATCAATTTAGATTTTTAGAGACTAATTAACCTTAGTTAAGTCCCTAAATATGTTTAGAAATCAAGATCTACAAGTTCAACCTACTGTGGTTAGTTAAATGCCTATTTTCTCTCCATTTTCTTCTTGATTTGGCTATGGATCTATGATTTTTAGGTTATTTATTGATGATTGGCTTCAATCTTGCTTGTTTGATGTTTATTAATGCTTATTTATGATCTAAACAACTTGTTTCTGCTTTAAATTTGCTGAGATTTGGCTCAGATCTCACGTTTTTGCCTAAAAACTTGATTTTCTCCTATTTTACATGCTATATGTGCCACATATAGGGCTATGTGCGTCGCATATATGCTATATGCTACGCATATAGCATTACATGTTGCACACATAGCACTACATGTTGTGCATATAGTCTCCATTTTTTCCCAAAAAATTTCATTTTTCTCTCGATTTCACCCATTTCTCGACCCAATCTGATGATTCTAGCAACATTAGAGGCTTCCCAATAATTCTAATGTTCTGGATCTATCATATATTGTCCATATCTAATTAATTTTAGCCTTAAAATTAAATTTTCAAAGTAAATGCTCATTTAATTTGTTTACTTGCGATTTAATCACTTGTTTGTGCCTTAAATGACTTGTTATGGTTGCTAAATCTGCTGGGATTTGGCTTTGGATCATGTTTTTATTGAAAAATGTGATTTTTCATGAATTTTCTCTACTATATGCACCATATATAGTGCTATATGCACCGCATATAGCCTATATGCACTGCATATAGCATTATATGCTGCGCATATAGTTTGTATTTTCGTGAGAAAATTGTATTTTTTGGACCCAATTTGATGTTTTTAATTACATTTAATGCTTCCGGGTAGCTTTAATGAATTGAATTCATTATACATTAATTACATTTTATTAATTTTAGCCTCAAAATTAATTTTCTCGATTAAATACTTATTTAATTCATGGATTTATGATATTCGATAGGATTGGCCTTGATCGATTGAGTTGCTATCTCCAATTGCTATTTGTGTGATGTTAGTGACTCCCGATTCATTGTGTCATGATCGTTCATTAATAATTTTACTTAAAATTATTTGTATTTATATAATTTTCATGATTTGACTCATATTAATTCATATCACATGATTATTGCCATTACATTTACCAGACTTCAGCTCTTAATTTGTGCCTTTACATGCATAGAATTAGTTGATCAAGTCCTAAATTTCATTTGCTACTAACAAGTTTGCTTGTTTATTTTGCATTTTTACTCGTGCCTTTTTGGCTCGTGCTACCCGAGGTTGGAATTTTTCCGAAGCGGTTGAGACATTACTTAATGTCTCGAATTTTTATACACATGAAGATCTTATGTAATAAAATAACTTTATTCCTCGTTTTGTATAATTTATTCCTAAATTGCTCGTGTATCCTATATTTTCCTTGATCCCTTTCACCAGCCTTTTAAGGTTTTATTTCATGGATGGTTTTTATTTGCCAAAATATATATGCCATGCTACTATACCATGTCACATACCATATCACACACAACTATGTCATGTCATAACATATATTATATCATACGTTCTTACGTCATGCTATGTCATTTTTGGCTATGCTATATTATTGTGTCGTGCTATACACCATTATGTCATGCCACATCATATGTTATATCGCCTGCCACGTCACATGCCATGTCAAATGCCACTTCCCATACATACCACTATGCCATGTCATTTTACTATCTCATCACTCCACATATATACATATGTCATGTCATTCAAACTGCCATATAACATTATATGTCATTTTATTTACTACGTTGCATCCTGCTTATCACTATAACATACCACGCTATGTGCTTACTATTACGTTCTCGCTTGCTTATCTAATTAAGGCAATTAATTCCAACTATAATGGTAAAATTGATTTTGAAAACTCATAGAATAGATCTTCACTACCTAAACCCATCTCTGAAGGGTTTAACTTAGCACTCATGCTATGGGTCGGTTGAACCAATCAGGAATCATCCGATGGTGACTCCCTTGTGACTCTTTCAAATTCGTATCATTCCTCGAGGTAGCCTCTCAGGAAGTCCGCACTTTTGTTCCAAGTGCATCCTCAGTCCGTGAGCCTCGCAAGCCTTGCTCTGGGAGGTGGCAGAAATCACGCGCTCACAGTTTGCATGTTATTTAGGTGTTTTATAGTATTATTTTATATATTTTATGTTATTTTATTACATTTTCGTTGTAAGTTTAATGTGTCTGTTAAGTGTGTGTAGTAAAAATTAATTTTAAGGGAGGATGTGCAAGAGATATAGGAAAAGATATTATAGTGAGCATGATAATGAAAGTACGATAGCGACAGGCATATTGGGAGCTAGAAATGTAGAGAAACCTTTTATTGTGAGTGTGATAATAGTGAAATGCTAAGTTAGCATGCATTTTTATACAAGATTATTAAGAGGTAAATGGGGGTTACTTAGAAGTTTTTTACATTTTAATTGAATGGTTATGAGCAGTAAAAGAGTAGTATAAAGAAGATGAAAAACCTCCAACTTTCTTCCTTTCCTTGGAGAATAAAAAGGCATCATAGCTTGAAGAATTAACATAACCCCATCTCTAAAAACTTTATATATATTTTTATTTATTTCTTCTTTTCTTATTGGTATTTTATAGCTATATATGGCTAAATCTTTTTTAAGGATTGCTACTTTAAACCCCATTTAGGGTGATTCATTGTGTTTAAGTTTATGTTGCTATGAATATTTGAACTTATTATGATTTTAATTGAAGAATTGAAATCCTTTTGGCTTTGTTTGCAATGAGAGTTGATGCATTATTGATTTGAGCTTTCAAGTTTTATATGTATGTACAAGAGATTTACATGCTTATTTAACTCCCTTAGGATTGCTTAATAGTTTCTTTTATTTGGATATTTGGTTGAGAGATTCAATCAATATTTCAAAGAGATTTATTTAGTTTGACTTTAAAAGATGTGGGTTAATGCTTTTAGATATCTATGAGTGACAAAAGATCTTACTACATGAAAATTACTTCAATTGGTGGTTGGATATTAATTCTTATATTTGCTTATTATTTTCATATAAATTGTTTTAGTTATTTGTATTATTTCATTTTATTACATTATAATTACTTTTATTTTAAATCTAAAAATTTGCTATTACTTAAACAAATTGAAAATTGATTTGTGGTGACTAAACCAAATACTCATAAGATCAACAACCTTACTATAATAATATGTGCATTTACAGTCGATTTTAGAGTTGTAGAAAACAACCATCATAGAACAAGTTCATTGTGGTCACCAAACCAAAATTATTATACTATTAATGCTCATATATTATCTTTATCTTGATATATAAATGAATTTTTCGTGGGATTCAAGGATTAGCTTGTATAGGTAGCATCCCACACAAGCTCCATATTGATCCTTATTATAGGCGTAAAGTCTGACCTGTGACAACCAAAACCTAGAAGAGATCAAAGGTATTTTTATCTTCTTACATAACTTATCTCATATGGTAATACTTGAATGTCTCCCTTTAATTTTCTCCTTCTCTTACTTTGTATCTTTCCACTACCATTATTGATTTTTATGAGCATTGATAACTGAAAATTTTTAAGTTTCAAACTACAATTATTTTTCAAATTATTTCTTTTATATTTTTTCAATGCCTTAGAAATATTTAAAATTTTATATTAAATCATATTTGGTAAGATATAATAAATGATGCAACATAATTAATCATAATATTAATTTTCTACTATATTGATTTGATGTTAAAAAAAATCTAATGTAATATGTTTGTCCATACCTATGTAATCAAATATATTTAAACTAATATATTACTAAATATTCATCAATTTTGATGTATTAGTTATTATATTTCTTTATTCTAATTGCATCATGATCATTTTATCAATAAGTAATTAATTTATCATTAATATAATCATAAAAATCAAGTTACATAACATTAGAATTAAAACATATCATGGTATTCATAATTAAGCATTGATACATAAAATAAAAATTAAAATATTAAGATTTGGGGAAAAAATTTTAACGTTACGATTGATAAATTAAATATTATAATCAAAAATTAAAAATTAAAATATCAAAATATCAAAATTAGAAACATAAAATTTAAAATCACTTATGATTTTTAATAAAAAATAAAATTTAATTATTTTTTATATAATTTAAAATAATATATTGATTACATAACATTTTATTTATACAGAATGTCTGTAAGCTGATCCTCCGATTTGTATTAAACTAAGGCTATTTCAGAATTCTTCTGTGCTTCACAAACAAAATGATACTTGATTTTGAAGTGCTTAGTCTTCCCATGGAAAACTGCACTCTTAGCAATTTGGACAGCAGCCTTATTATCACAACGAAATTCAATTGGACCAAATTAAGGTTAAGCAAGATCACATAAAAGCTTCCTAAGCCAGATGGCCTGATTTACGGCAACTAAAGCTGAAATATACTCAACCTCTGTAGTAGACTAAGCTACCAATTCTTGCTTCCTTGAGCTCCATGAAAACACTCCAGAATTGAATTTGAACATGTATCCAAATGTGCTCTTCATATCTTCATCAGATCCAGCCCAGTCACTGTTGTAAATACGGACCAGATAAAGTAGGGCCACAGCTAAAATTTAAGAAAAATAAAAATATAACACAGAGATTTTACGTGGAAAACCTCAAACAAATTAGGGTAAAAACCACGGACAAAGGATTGAAGAATTTTATTAAAAGAAAATAATTTGGAGTTACAATATGACTCAAAAATACTCTTAAATATTTTCTTCTTTCTCTCCCTTTTCTCTCGTATGAGATTATAGGATTTTGTGGGATGATTTATGCCTTAAACTCCTCTGCCTATTTATAGGCAGAGGGTACGTGTATAAACCGCATACCTAGCTAACAAATTCTGAATTTCTTTTTTTTATATAAAAAATTTGGCACCCACCCTTTAATTTCAAGTCTTGTGGTGCCTCCTTCTTCTTGTCAAAGTAGGCAGCCTAGCTGACAATCTCCCACTTAAAGATTTGATTGAGGATCAATCAGATCTTCACACCATTCTTTTGTCCTTCCCTAACTATGTTATTTATGCTTCTATCAGGCTACTAGAGGATCGATAATACACAAACTTGTCAGTGTTAATTGCTTTAATCAAAAAGTCTGCCAAGTTGTCTTTAGTATGAATTTTTTGTATATCCACTGTGCTCTCTTCCACTTTTTCTCGAACGAAGTGATATTGGACTCGTATGTGCTTTGACTTGGAAAGAGAAACTGGATTCCTTGCAAGATGCAAGACATTTTGACTATCACAAAACAAAGAAATTTTTTCTTATTCATGCCCGAGTTCCTCCATTATTATTTTCAACCATATTGCTTCTTTACTAGATTGTGTAGCTGCTACGTATTCTGCTTCTGTTGTTGAAGTTACCACAACTGACTGTAATTTGATACCCAGCTCACAGCTCTGCCACTAAGTGTGAACACCTCCCCTGTGGTGGATTTACTTCTATCAAAACCACCTACATAATCCAAGTTAACATACCCTTTGATAATAAAGTCTAATCCTCCATAACAAAAAGCAACAGTTGAGGTTCCTTTAATGTATCTCAAGATTCTCTTCATAGCATTCCAATGCTCTCTGCCAGGATTCACTATATTCCAACTCACTACTCCCACTGCATGTGCAATGTCTGGTCGTGTACAAATAATCGTGAACATTAGACTCCCCACTGCTGATGCATATGGTACTCGAGACATTCTATCCTTCCTTCTTCATTGCTAAGACACATACTGGAGGATAATTTGAAATTAATAGGAAGTCAGGTAGAAATTAGCTTACAATCTTGCATGTTGAAGCGTTACAAAACCTTCTTCAAATAATTTTTTTAAGAAAGCCAAATCTTTCTATTGCTTCTGTCTTGATGAATTTGCATCCCTAGAATCTTGTTTGCTGGTCCCAAGTCCTTCATTTCAAATTCCCTAGCCAACTATGCCTTTAATTCTTCAATATGATCTTTGTTGGGGCCTGCTACCAACATGTCATCTATATACAATAGTAAGTATGAACACTCTATTTTTGCCCCTACAAAGCTGGTTGGGTTGCCTACTTTAAGCACGTATTGCGACTTGTTTCGGTATCATAATGGCTTGATATAAGTTCCTATTCTCAAGAGCAAGTTGCATACATGAATTTTGCATATTCATTTGCCATTTGGGCACACTGTTTGCCCCCTGTTTGGTCCATCCAAAATGGCTGCCAATCACATATTTCCAGCACAGCCTGCATAGGCTGCCTAGGTTGCCTACGTCGGGAACGTATTGTGACTTCTTCCGGTATCGGAATGGCTTGATACAAGTTCCCATTCTCAAGATCAAGTTGCATACATGAATTTTGCATATTCATTTGCTATTTGGGTACACTATTTACCTCCCGTTTGGCATGTTCAAAACGGCTATCAATCACAGATTTCCAGCACAGCCTGCACAGGTTGATTGGGTTGATTACTTTGGGCACGTATTGTGACTTATTCCAGTATTGAAATGGTTTGATACAAGTTCCTATTCTCAAGAGCAAGTTGCATACATGAATTTTTCATATTCATTTGTCATTTGGGCACACTGTTTACCCTCCGTTTAGCTTGTACAAAATGGCTACCACTCATAGATTTCTAGCACAGCTTGCACAGGCTGGCTGGGTTGCCTACTTTGAGCATGTATTGTGACTTGTTCTAGTATCAGAATGGCTTGATACTAGTTCCCATTCCCAAGTGTAAGTTGCATAGATGAATTTTGTATATTCATTTATCATTTGGGCACACGGTTTACCACCCGTTTGGCTCGTGCAAAATGGCTGTCCACTATGGTTTTTCTCATATTGGTGAAGGAAAGGGACTTTATCCCACATTGCCAACATTAAGGTTGCACACCTCATAAGGCTACTATAAATACAAGGGTAAGCCTTCTTCTTCCAACACACACAAGATATATCATAAAAATGATACTAAAAATATCATATAAATGGTATACATTTTAATTCTAAGACATTAAGCTCTAAGGATTAAAATAACTTAAGTAAAATTTTAATTAGGTTTAGCAACTGATTAAATTTTTACTAAAATCCTAAGCTTTTGGGAATTTGGGGGGAGCGACTTCTAGCCTTGGTAAGTCATTTCTTCCTTCGATTTTTCAAGATTAATTTAGCTTTACTATCATGTTTAGCTTATTATCTTAATTCAGCTTTACTGTCATGTTTAGCTTATTGTTTTATTTAGCTTTACTGCCATGTTTAGCTTTTTACTATGTCATATCATATGCCATTATGTCATGTCACATACCACATCATATACTAATATGTCAGGTCACATGTCACATCATATGATACCATGTCATGTCATATGATACTTTACCATGTCATTATGCCATGTCACATGTCATACACCATTATGTCATGTCATTATGCCACGTTATATACTTATATGCCATGTCACATGTCATATGCCATTATGTCATATCATCATGTCATATGCCATGTCATATGCCATTATGCCATGTCATCATGTCGTGTCATATGCTAATATGCTATACCACATACCACATCATATACTAATATACCATGTCACATGTCATACGTCATTTATGCCATGTCATCATGCCACATCATATGCTAATATGCCACAACACATGTCATACGCCACTATGCCATATCATCATGCCACATGTCATTATGCCATGTCATCATGCCACATGTCATTATGCCATGTCATCATGTCACATGCTACATCACCATATCACATGTCACGTCATCATGTCACTGTTAGTGTATGCTTAGAGCATCATGTGTATTTGTACTATACGTTTTTCATTAATAAAGGCATTATTCATTATATAGTACAATGTTTTGAATGAACTTGTTTTACTTGGAGTATTAAACTATATATTGAAGTCCATGA
>CANYBF011444867.1:0-19866 GCA_948192965.1 Dalechampia spathulata | reverse complement strand
AGAATATATCATCATACATACAACATACATAAGTCAAATAATAAATGCAATGTCGTGCTTTGCACCATTCTCTCTTTTTTTTTCTTTCTTGATATTACTCCTTTCTCTTTTTCTCTGTATTGTGCATAATTTCCTACCATGTTGGGTCCCTGTATGTACCGGTACTCAACTCCCGAAGGAGGGCAACTGTTATCCAGGTCTTTAAACCCCTTTTTCCTCTATGTCTCGAGACTCAACTCCCGTAGGAGGCAATATAATATACGATTCCATTATGGAATCCTATAATATATGACCCAACATGCCTTTCTCTTATTCTCTCACTCTTTTCTTTCATTCATAATCCCTTATGTCATGTTTATGCCTATACACAACGGTATAATGAGACATACTAATCAAAATTAAGCAATCATCAAGCTCACATCGTTTACACATAACATATATGGGAATTTAATCCTCAAACATCAATCTCTTGGTCGTACTTGGCTTAAAGGCAGAAGAAGAAGTAATTAAAATACATGATATAAACTAATACAAACCTGTAGGGAGTCACTTTTAGTATCTAAATTCGTAGACTAATCTCTAAACTCGCTTCTTTAAGCTCTCACGGCATAAAAACAATAAAGCAGGTTAAATTCTAGTGTTTAGGGATGTTTAAGGGAGGGTTTAGAGGAAGAAGAATAAAGAAAGTCAAAGAAAAGTCTATGTTTATCCTGTTTAAAATGAGATTTTAAGTCGCGTACGGCCGTACCAGTCTCTGTACACCCGTACCAAACCAAAGACCCTGATGCCCTGTTTTCTTATGAGTAACCATATGGCCGTATGCCATATGGTACGCCCGTACCACCCCAAACTTTCTGACAAACAAATTTTCCTGCGAGTAACGGTACGGCTGTACAACCTCTTGGTGTGCCCGTGCCATCTCCAGGAAACTTGGTACGCCCGTACGGATATCCGTACACCCGTACTGAGCCTTAAAAAACTAGGACATCCACCATTTGCAGCCTTACCCTCAAGGTACCTACCTAAAACACTTCCAAACTAGCCCTAAAATACACATAATCATCGTCCCTCATTTAATCGAGAAGCCATGCTTTCCAATAAGGTGACAACATCACAAGCAATACCACATATCCATCAATACATACATACATGCATGCATGCATGCATCCATACAATCAAATCCAAGAATACATCATACGCATACAGACCTCTATACATATATCAGACACGTCACTCACGTGGATGTGACAAAAGTGTTTCTCCCATTATACCCTAAAATTACATAAATAAACAATAAATATGAAATGATTATACTATACCTTATGAATACAAGAAAACCTCCAAGCTTGATACATGTCATGGCTACTAGAATGACTGATAGCCAAATATAGTCTTACCCCCAAATCGAGAAATTTCTTCCCTTTCATACCAAACAAATAATATTCGAGAATTTTTGACTCATTTTAGGAAATTGTCCATCAATGATTTTTCTTCTCTTTGTTGACATTTTTCATATAAAGCCCTAAGTAATAGAAAGATTATAGCTAAAGAGAATTATAAAATTATAATCATTAAAATTATTATATAAAGGACTCATATTAGGTAAAAGCTATATTAGAGAAAAATAAAATCATATAAGTAGAGATACTCCATGAAAGATAATTAAATTGAGTAATTAAAGTCATCAAGTTATGAATAAGTATGAAATTGTAAATCTTTTCCTAGACCAACAATAATAATAGTAACTTCTCTATTGTTGTCAGTATTCCTCTTATATCTTGCTCATTTGACGAAGAAAGAAGATCTATAAAAAATCTTTACATAAATAGAAAATTATAATCAAATAAAAGAAGAGTAGAAACATTTAAATAAGATTTTTGTTGATGTCGAAAGCCTTTCGAAAATATCAACGACTAATGAAAAAATAGAGTTTGAGATTTTTTGATATAGTTGTGAGAGAGGAGAGGAAAAAGATTGAAAAATCTACTAGACCATATGCAATATTTTTTGATTATGATGTTAACACATTGTTTGATTGAATGTAAGAATGAAATAAAAAAAATAGGAAGAGAAAAGTAAAATATCTTAATATGAGAAAAAAAAAGGAAGGAGATTCTTATCATTATCCTTTTATTTTGGGAAGAAAATTTGGAAGAATAAGAATAAAATTTACTATTAATCCTTTCAATTTTAAATTTATGCATGGATATTTGTATAAATAAATGATTAATTTTTATATAACTGATACTAATTTTTTATTTAAAATATTTAATTTTAATGAATATCATTTATAAGACTAATTAATGATAATAATAGTAATATTTTAAGAATTAGATGTATGTTATTATGTATAATTAAAAATAATATATTAATTAATTAATTAATAATATGATTTCATATATAATTATGTAAAATTTTCTTTTTATATAATTTTTTATTTTTTAATTGCATTTTATTTACTTTTCCCTTTATTTTCCTTCTTAAAATAAGAAAGGAATAATACAATTTATTTATGATAGAGTTTCAAAGAAAAGGGAACAAAAGATATAAATAATATGTTTTGAATTTCCAAAATAATGTTCTTTGTCTTATATGCATTTTCATTTCCAAAATAAAACTATCTTCTTCCTAGAAAGAAGAATTTTGATAATTAAGTCCAAAATCAAAATCTTTCACTTTTAATCAAGTTTGTTTTAACAAAACAAAAATTAAGAATTCAATAATTTCTAGGAATTGTAATTTCAATACTATTCAAATTAAAATTTATAAAAACAAGTTTAATAGGTGGTTATACCAAGAGTACAAACTCCAACAATCCAACGAGATTAACTTCATTTGAAAATGTTCAGAGTGAAGTAAACTAGCGCCTAGAAAAATTTCATTCATTAAGAATATTAGGAAATTCATTAGAGGAAAGAAATGCATTGGCAAGTGAGGTAGGAAAATTGGTAAATGAGAGACTAGATGCGATTAAATATGAGAGGTATTTGAAAGCTCCAAAAGGATCATTAACTGAAAGAGACATCTTGAAATTAAGAAAAGAAAAAAATAATTCCTTTTATTTCAAATCCTGTAGCTAAGGCAATCAACATGGATAATAGTAATTTGACCTAAGCCCCTAGAAAGTCCTTAGGTCTACTAGATAAAGCTTCATTGCATATAGATGATAAAACATTTAATGAACTTCTATGTATGAAGAAAGCTATATACAAGCCTGACTATCCTCATAGAACCAAAGAGAAATTTGTACTTGGGGATAACCTTCTTAGGCCTGTAATTAGCCTAGTAGTATTCCTTAACCTTGATTGTGAAAAACATGCATAAAAAAGAATTAATGAATGAATCATTACGATTAGATTCATAATTAAGTCAGGTTCGTACACACTTATAGGCGCATATGATTTGTGTAGAGCCACAATGGTTGGCAATGCTTAGAAGTATTAGGAATCATTAATAGCTCGTACATCTATCAAAGATGAAATTGAAAGGAAAGTAATAACTGATGGTATGTTAGCTATAGTTGTAAATACCTTGAAAAGAGAAATCTATGGTTTCTCTTTATAACTCGTTCATGGTATTAATGAAACTGCATATATATGACATGTGCTATTTTAATAATTTTGCTTGTGCATTTCAAAAGTATTATTATAATCTTGATTTGACTTCTCAAAATTATATGTCAGAATTATTCTTTGCTAAGTTACCTGAACCCTGGCTAGAAGTACCAAAAATAGTTTTTTAGTTACTCATAAATGAAGACAAGGTCGTGAATAATCTAGGTGGATGAATTCAAGCAATCAAATATGCCATGAGAAAGGCATGCATTGAACTCCAAGTAAGGAAGATGTGGAGTGTCTTCCTTATTTGAATAAGAGTTATTATTCTTAGGTTGAGTATATTCTTAGTATATACTATTATTTTTCAGGTTCAAAATAAAGAACTAGAATAGGATTTTCTTCTAAGAAAAATTCAAAGGACATAAGAAGGGAATAATATCAAAAAGAGATAGAAAGGTTAGAAAAAACTCTAGTAAACCTTCTAGGTTTATCAAGAGTAGAACTAACCTTAGGGATAAAGAAAGAATAGAAGCCTTTAAGAAAAAGCATGGAAGAGAACCTAAGTGTCCTAAGGGAAAATCTTTAAGCAACTGTTCCTATTATTGGAGTGTAAAGAATCATAAGGCTGATACCTGCCCATATAAAAATAAAAGGAAAGAAACTCTTCAAAGAATTTTGTTTGAGGATAAAAGTCTAGCTTATGAACCAATAGATAAGGAAGATTGTCTGATATAGACTCTGAAATAGATTCAATCTATGAAGTAGTTTCTGAATATGAAACTGATAATGATGAATTTGATTTATGGATAACATATATATTCATGATGACCTTATATGAAGCTATCATAAATGAAGAGCTAATTCTGTTAGATAATGCTTTGGTACATAAAGAATCTTTTCAGTATGAAGATCTATCTAAAAGTTATTTGGAATGGAAACCACCCAAGGTAGATTTCAACTTTATTTATAATATGTCTAGATTCAACTTTAAATCCATTATAAATGTCTTCTAGAGTAAGTTTACGACTCATGTTTTTAGTATAGTGTTAGAAACGTTGGATATCCCCCTTATTGATCTCACCAAGATTAAAGAGATGACCAATAAGATAAAAGGAGAGTACAACTACATTCATGTAAGTCTAGTCTAAGTAGGGTTAGTCTCTTTGTTCAATCTTTTAGTAGATAGTTTAATGATAGCAGCTATCTTAGATAAGAGGTGGATAAAATTCAAAGATCAACTAATATCAGGAGTATAGATCAATCTTGAAAATGGCCATGTCTAGTTCTAGAGCCATCCAAATTATTTTATGGCTTTGAGTTATAGAAATTTGGAAACTCTCTAACTTTAAGGATAAAGTTAAACAAGATGAACAAAATGAGTTCCTAGGCCAAATATGTCACACCCTAACTCGGTGTAACATGCTCCCATAGAACAGTTAATAATCCCCTAAGTAAGGAAATCATTAAATATTCTACAAAGGATCTATAATTTTTTTATTTAACTATAAAATTTAATATGCCAAATGTATTCTCATTATATTAACAAACTCTCATTCATTATATGTGCTCTGTACACATCATTAAACATTATACCATAATATTAATATTTCATACTATAAAATATATTAAACAAATGTTACTGCCTCTAAGGTTAAGTTAAAAAGTTGCATAAATACAAATACATGATGGAGTATGTTACATTGGTCTCAAACTGCGTCCAGAAGAAGATTCCTCAGAATCGCAACCTTCTCTAACTCAGTGGTGCTATAAAATGACAAATGCTGAGTATAAAACTCAGTGGTGCTATAAAATGAGTGAAACATATAATTCATACCATAAACATATCACATTAAGATCAAACTATAATAACCCCACACTTAGCAGTATAACTGTGTCATATCATATCATTTTACATTAATTGCTAGGTTATTATAAGCCATACATAGCGCATACTACATAAAGATGGAAATCAATATTATAAACGAATACATTGTAACTTTTCCTATATCAAGTATTAATCTATACTTTGTCATTCTGCATACATCTCTATATAAGCACCATTGTAGTGCTTTTATGATTTAATTCTCTATTCTTTTATACTAAATGAATGATTATGTATGTTTGTGATAATGAGAATGCGATTATGCTTTACATTCTCCCTCTGATTTTCCTGTAACATTACCTTTCTTTTTTGTATAATTGTATTAGATCTCATACTGAGTCTATTTCTTTATGTACCTGTGAGTGTTGGTTTCTACCGACCGCCCAAAGTGAGGCTTGCTAGGCTCACGGACCGGGGACCGTACTTGGAGCAAAAGTGCAGTCTTTCCGAGGGGTTACCCTGAGGAATGATACGAATTCAAAAAGTCACAAGGGAGTCACCACCGGATGGTTCCGGATTGGTCCAACCGACCCATAGCATGAGTGCTAGTTAAACCCTTCAGAGATTAGGTTTGGGTGGTGGAGATCTATTTCTATGAGTTTCCAAAATTAATTTTACCATTATAGTTGGAGTTAATTATCCTAAGCAGGCAAGCATATGAGCGTATATTGTAAGCATACAGCGTGACATGTGATTTGGCATTGCATGGTTGCACGTAGAATGACATATAGTGCTATATGACATTTGGATGATATGGCATATGCATAACAGGTGAAGTGATGACATAATATGACATGGCATATGCATGACATGTCATAATAATGACATAGTAAAATGGCATGGCATATGCATGACATGGCATGGTGATGTGTGTGTGAATTAGCATTTAACATGGCATGTGACATGGCATACGATATGGCATGTGGTGTGGCATAATGACTTGTGATATGACATCATGGTAAAAATGGCATGGTATATTGGCATATAGCATGGCAAATAGCACGAATTGCATGGTGAATTAGCATATTTGGATTGTATTGGCATATGAGATAATATATGTTATGGCATGACATGGTATAGAAGTGTGTGATGTGTCATGTGACATGGCATATGACATGATATGACATATATATTTTAGCAAATATAATAAAACCATCCATAAAATAAAATCCTCAAAAAGGCCGATGAAAGGGATCGAGGAAAATAAGGGATACACGTGGGATTTAATGTTAAATCCTAAAACTGGGGAATAATGCTATTCTATTACAAAGGATCTTTGTCGGTACAAAAATTTGAGACATTTAGTAATATCTTAACCTCCTCAGAAAATTTCCACCTTGGGTAGCAAGAGTGAAAATCGAAATAAACAAGCAAGATTATTAATAGTAAACAAAATTTAAGACTTAATCGACTAATTCTATGCTATGTAAAAGCACGAATCAAGAGCCAAAGTCCGATTAATGTATGATGACATGGCATAATAGCATATGATATGATGACATGGCATGTGACATGATGATATGGCATAATAGCATATGACATGATGATGTGGCTTGTGACATGATGACATGGCATGTGACATGATGATATGGCATAATACCATATGACATGATGATATAGCATGTGATATGATGATATGACATGTGACATGGTGACATGACATAATAACATATAGAATGATGATGTGTCATGATGACATGGCATAGTGGCATATGACATGACATGGTATCATGTGATGTAGCATGATGACATGGTATAATGGCATGATGACATGGCATGGTATCATATGACGTGCCATGTGACATGGCATATTAGCATATGGCATGACATAATGACATGGCATAATGGCATATGATGTGGCATGATGACATGACATATGACATGGCATAGTAAAAAGCTAAACATGGTAGTAAAGCTAGATAAAACAAGCTAAATATGGCAGTAAAGCTAAATAAAACAAGCTAAACATGGCAGTAAAGCTAAATTAAGAAAATAAGCTAAACATGGCAGAAAAGCTAAATTAACTTAAAAAAAAAGCCAAAGGAAGAAATGACTTACTAGGGCTAGAAGTCGTTCCCCCTAAATTCCCAAAAGCTTAGGATTTTAGTAAAAATTTAATTAATCGCTAAACTTAATTAAAATTTTTACTTAAGTTATATCATTTGTATGATATTGTGTATCATTTATATGATATATTGTGTCTTGGAAGAAGAAGGCTTGGTCTTGTATTTATAGTAGCCTTATGAGGGGTGGCAACCTTAAGCTTGGCAATGTGGGATAAAGTCCTAAAACTAGGTGAGCAGCCATTTTGCACGAGCCAAACGGGGGGCAAATCGTGCACCCCAAATGGCAAATGAGTATGCAAAATTCATGTATGCAACTTCCTCTTGAGAATGGGAACTTTTTTCAATCCATTCCAATATGGGAACAAGTTGCAATACGTGCCCAAAGTGGGCAACCCAACCAACCTATGCAGGCTATCTTGGAAATCTGTGATAAGCAACTGTTTTGGATGGGCCAAACGGGGGGCAAATCGTGTGGCCAAATGGCAAATGCATATACAGAATTCACCTATGAAACTTTCTCTTTGGAATGGGAACTGATATCAAGCCATTCCGATACCGGAACAAGTCGCAATATGTGCCCGAAGTAGACAACCCAGCCAGCTTGTGCATGTTGTGCTGGAAATCTGTGATTGGCAGCCATTTCGGATGGGCCAAATGGGGGGCAAACGGTATGCCTAAATGGCAAATGAATATGAAAAATTCATGTATGAAACTTACTCTTGGGAATAGAAACTTGTATCAAGCCATTCCGATATGGGAACAAGTCACAATACATGCCCAAAGTGGGCAACCCAGCCAGCCTGTATAGGCTGTGCTGGAAATCTGTGATTAGCAACCATTTTTGATGGACCAAACGGAGGGCAAATGATGTGTTTAAATGGCAAATGAATATGCAAAATTCATGTATACAACTTGCTCTTAGGAATAGAAACTTGTATCAAGCCATTCCGATATGGGAATAAGTCGTAATACATGCCCGAAGTGGGCAACCCAGCCAGCCTATGCAAGTTATGTTGGAAATCTGTGATTGGTAGCCATTTTGAATGGACTAAACTGGGGGTAAATAGTATGCCCAAATGGCAAATGACTATGCGAATTCATGTATGTAACTTGCTCTTGAGAATGGGAACTTGTATCAAACCATTCCGATACCAGAACAAGTTGCAATACGTGCCTGAAGTAGGCAACCTAGCCAGATTTGTAGGGGGTAAAAATAAAGTATTCACAGTTTGCCCCCTGATTAGGGTCATCCTAGAACGACATAATCAAAAGCCGATAGGATGAAACCTAATCATGATATAGGTTTTTGCCCAAATTCAGGAACAGTACCTGACTGATGCTTAGGTTGAGACTTGTGAAGTGCTCATGCTAAGGTTGAAAAATGCTCATGCTGAGGGTTGAAAAATGCTCATGCTGAGGTTTGAAGGGTGCTTATGCTAAGGCTTGTAGAATGCTTGTGCTGAGGCTTGTTGGGTGCTTGTGTTGAGGCTTGCAGAATGCTCATGCTGAGGCTTACAACCTAATTTTGTAACTAGGAGCCCGTTGCTTGGGCTAGAGGATTAATGCTGATCTGGTGGTGCTCATGCTGAGGCTTGCAACCCAATTCTACCATTAGGAGCCTGGTGCTCAGGTTAGAGGATCAATGCTGATCTACTACTCATGCTGAGGCTTACGACCCAATTCTACCACTAGGAGCCTGATGCTTGGGCTAAGATGATCAATGCTGATCGATGGTCTTCTGTGAGATCGATGGCTTTACTGCGATGCTTAAAATCATCTGATGTCAGTGTTCAGATGCCTACTGCTAGGATTTAGGAATCAAAGGCTTGATTCTGTGATCGCTGCTGGATCGAGTGTCAACTACGGGACCTGGGTGATATTCAATATCTCCAAAATGGCATTTGGGATCCTCTGTTGGGGCTCGACATTTTTTGGTCGACAGTTTTGACCAATAATAATCCCAATCCGATCATTAGGAGCCCGATGTCCAGGCTAAACGATCAAGGCTGATCGGTGGTCACTGCAAGACCAATGGCTTCAATGTGAGGTAATCATCTGAAATTAGCATTCAGATGCTTATGGCTAGGGTTTAAGAATCAAAGGCTTGATTCTGTGATCTCTACTGGATCGGGTGGTTAACTACGGAACTAAAGGTGACTGTCTGCTGGGTCGGGGTGATCAACTGTTAAGTTAATTTCTCGTGCCATCAAATAAGTGTCAAATATCTCCAAAGCTTGCATTTAGGATCCTCTGCCAGAATGTGACACTATCTGGTCAACAGCTTGACCAGAAGTCAAAGGCTTGACTAATTTTGATCGTCTGCTGAATCAACTTCCTATCTGTGCTAGACATGGAAAAGAAATTTATCAGTGAAATTGGTATTGAAATGGTCTAGGAAAAATACCTAAATTTTTGAGTATCAGTCTATTGATTTTATTGATTTTTCAGATTTTTTAGATGTTATGGGTCGTGAAAATTGGATTTGACAGAGCAAATGACCTCCAAAAATTTTGAAAATTTTAGGAGAGGCCTAATTCATCAAGTGCATCTTCATAGGGGGTGACGTACATTAGCAAACTCCCCATATGGCCGTAAAATCTGCTAATCTTTACTTATGATGAGACTAGTCATCCTTACGAGACCTCCTTTCCGGTGCCGACAAGGAGTGAGATTGAATTTGATCCCCTGAACACCACTCATGTGAGTACACATGTTGAGTACACCCTTGACTCTAGTGGTCTTACGTGTGCTTGATTTTGTAGGCGCCTTGAGATGCCATGGCAGATGCTTCAAGGCTACTGGTGGGGTTGCGTTGTTATCATACGTTTGAGATGCTAACTGTTCAGGTGAGTACCTGTTATGAAATATGGATGTGATGTCAATGCATGGATTCATGACTTATATGCCTATATGCTTATGTTTACAGCAAGCAGGCAGCTGGAATGAGAAGAGCGTGATCACTACGCTCAGATGACCAAATAGATGGGTTGAGAGATTGCTCGACTGACGGCGTGTCTAGAGCATTACAACATTGAAGTCTCGAATAGCCCCGGTCCTGATGAAGACCAATCATGTGATGATGATGCCTAGAGAAGACATGACATCCGTCTCTCATATGCATGATGTCAAAATTCTATAATTTCTGTATTAAAATAACAAGCCGTAATATAGTTTGGTATGTGGGCCTAGTACACTTGGGCTGTGGTGTACAATCGTTGAGGATAGCTAAACCTCAAACTTTGTATCTTTTTAGATTTATTAATGAAACCTTAGATCATTTGCTGCTATAAATATCTCATATTTTATGCTTCACTGCCAAAATATAACTTATTTGCTCTTCTTTACAGAAGCTAAATAGACAATAACTCAGCAATCACTATATGCTTTTCACGCTCTTTCCTGCCGCTGGGGCAACGATGAGTGGAGCTGGTTAAGTAGGATCGGACTCCAATACTTGAGGACCTTTTAGTAAGTCTCAATCAATATTGCTTTCCTGCACGCTGCCGTGCAATTCTAGGATCCGGTGGCCCATGTTTTCCAGTTCAGTCACGTTGAGCTGTGTCTGATGTATGAGGAGTTTGCTACTATCCTCGAAGTTACCTGTAGCATAATGGCGATGCTAACAGTGCTTGTGCCTATTGGGGAAGCATTCTCGTATCTGATTAAGGCTTTTAATGTTAGCTCAATTGAGATGAGATCACTTTTGACTGCAGATAGCTATGCAGATCTTGTTGCTGTTTTCCAACTGTGTGGCTGAAAATATATAAATACCTCTTCATGGTTGAGAGTAACAGGATTCAGATTGTTGGCATAATTTCTTTTTATCGATCTATCCGGTCATGGAGATTTATTGATCGAGCCTGTGATAGATCAAATGATACAAGGTCGGACCCCTTTTCCCATGATCATTGCAGAGATGATCCTTGGGTTAGACAAAGTGAAGCAAGGACAGTCTGAGCGCTTCAGTGGTAGCTTACTCCTATTGCAGGTAAGAATTCTAAGCTACCTTTGCAGGTTTTCAACTTAAAAAGACTGTGTTTTGCTCTAATTTTTGCATGAGTCACCTTTCATAAGGCTTTTGACTTATCAAGCTTTTGACTTTTGTTAGAGACCCTAACTTTATCCTGAACTGCCCACTTGGATTTTTAGCTCAGCAAGTCACTCTAACTTTTGCCCAAGTTGTGTTTCATAAGATTTTCAACTCAACAAGCTTTTATTATTATTATTATTTTGTTTGTTTTGTTATAGATCTGGCTTCAAGAGAAGCTTGGGATCCTGGCACCACCAGCAAAGGACCTACAGAGATATCTTCCTCATAGCCATATGCAAAGAGGTTATACCTTTAGTGAGGCAAAGACACTGACATTCCAAGACTGGACCGAGTGGATGAGAGTCAGGCCTAAAAATGAGATTAGGTGGACCTGCCCTTGGTGGCACATATAGCACGTGACTGTGATGACCTACATAGATTGTATCCCACTGCCAGGATTCAGGCATTGCACCCATTACAGCCCTGCCATAATCTGTCATCAGTATGGCTATAGGCAGGTTATCCCTCAATTGACAGAGTTTGAGGGAGGAAGGCTGGTGCCACGTTTTATGGAGCATGTGGAGAGGACTTAGCCTCGTCTCCATATAGTACTGATGGAGATTCCTGGAGCTCGATCTGCCATAGATGAAGAGTATAAGCTATGGGTGCTGCACTACGTTTGAGTCCTGTACTACGAGATATTATTAGGTAATAATATGTAATAAAGGATGATAATGTTTCTCGTTTGAGATTTGTATTACCTATGGCTAAGTTTATGAACATGTGTTTTAATTGCATTAACGAGATTAAAACATTTACATGAAAAATGTTAAAATCAACACAGGAGTTTCCCGATGTGCATCAGACTTAACCCCTGTTATTGACTAGCCTCGTGCGAGATTTTTTGATCAACTATTTTAACACTCTCCTTTTGCTTTTAAGAGCTCTAACTTTTGCATGAGTCGTTCGGGTGGATTTTCAACTTATCGAGCAAATATTTGTACGTGAACTGCCTATGCAGGTTTTCAGCTCACTAGACTTTTTATTTTTATTCTGCTTTTCTTTTACCTTTTGCTTTAGATAAAATACTTCTTTAGTCGATCAAGGTTGACATGTTCTGAGAATTCATTGCCTTCCAAATCTGAGATGTGAATAGCTAGTCTGACTTGCTTCAGAACTAAATCACCTTCTTGTATGGCAATAGGCTTGACCTTTCTGTTGAATGCATTTTCCATGCACTTCTTGTAAAGTTGTAGATAATAGAGAGCCTTCAACCGCTTCTCATCAATAGTAACTAGTTATTCGTGCCTGTCCCTTTTCCACTCAACTTATGGCAACTGAGATTCTAGAATGACATGAAGTGATTTCAGCTCCACTTCGATTGATAATACAGCTTCTGTCCCGTAAATAAGAGAGTAGGGCGTAGCACCTGTGGGACTCCGTACAGTGGTTCTGTAACCCTATAAAGCGAATGGTAATTGCTCGTGCCAATCTCTGTAAGTTTTCAGGTTTTAGCTAAGATGCACTTGATCATCTTGTTAGCCACTTCGACTTCCCCATTAGCTTGAGGGCGATATGGAGAGGATCGGTTGTGCTCAATCCTATACCTTTCTAGTAAGTCAACCACTTGACCTTGGAACTGCATTCCATTATCAGACACCAAGTGATGTGGTATCCTATATCGACATATGAGATTCTTCTTTATAAACTTGGCAACCTGCTTTGCCCCCAGTTTACTATAGGATTCAGCTTCTACCTACTTAGAGAAGTAGTCAACAGCCACTAGTATGTATCGATGCTCGTTGGATGCATTAGGATGAATCTCATCCATGATGTCAATTCCCCAAGTTGAGAATGGACAAGGCATTGTCAAATTCTGCAATTCGACTGGTGGTACATAACTCAGATCCTTGTGAATCTGACACTCATGACATCTTTATACAAACTGATGCAGTCTATCTCCATGGTGAGCCAGAAATATCCTTGGCGTAGGATTTTCCTGTCAAGTGCGAATCCGTTCATGTAGGACCCACATACACCAGCGTGTACAATTTCAATGACTGATTTAATGTCCTTCCCCGATATGCATCAAAGTTGTAGACCATCCGCTGTTTTTCTATACAGAGCACCCTGATGCCAGCTAAAGTTGGCTGCTAGTTTGTGTAGAGCTAGTTTATCAGTTTTGTTGGCTTCTTTTGGATAAGTACCAGTCTTCAGAAAATTCATGATATCTACATTCCATGGGATCTCGTTTGGCTAATCTAGTGCCATAACCCATTCTCCCTTATAGCAAGGAATCCTCAACTGCTCGATGAATATAGTCTGAACTTGACTCTGCGATCACTCATAAACTGAGGCCAGTGTGGCTAAAGTATCGACCATCTAATTTTCCTCATGCGGTATGTGAATGAATTGGCATGAGCTAAAATTGCAAACCATGAGCTTCATGTATTCAGCGTAAGGCTTGAGCCTTTCTTCTTTCACATCCCACTCGATCGTGGATTGGTGAATGACAAGTATCGAATCACCAAATATCTATATATCTTGGGCACCGATCATTAGCAATGCTTCTAGCCCAAACAAACATGCTTCATACTCAGCCATATTGTTTGTGACTAGAAAGCTCAGCCGCTTTGAAAGCATAATAAGTTCACCTTCAAGAGTGATTAACATAACTCCTATACCTGCATCTCTTCTGTTGACTATGTTGTTAAAGTGCAACTACCATTTCTGAATATCAACTACCCCCAAGTGTTCATCTGGAAAGTCCAGCTCAAAAGTTCAGAGTCATCCATTGGCCTGGATGCTAAGAATTCAACAATCGCTTTGTCTTTGATGACCTTGGTTGTGATGTACTGCACGTCAAACTCTGACAATAGGATCAGCCACCTGGAGAGTTTCCCTACCAGCGAAGGAGCTGCATACAAGTACTTCATAAGGTTAACCTTGGAGATTACCTGAACTTGGTATGACTAGAAGTAGTGTCTGAGTTTCTTGGTGACCCAGACCATAGCCATGCATAGCTTCTCAATAGTGCTATACTTACATTCTGTTGGCAACAGCTTCTTACTCAAGTAGTATACAACATGCTTGACTTTGGCTTCATTCTCTTTAGCCATCATAGCACCCACTGACTCCTCTTCTAAGGCTAGATAGAGTAGTAATGGTTTTTCTGGCCAAGGCGGTTGCAGGATTGGTGGGTTGGAGAGGTAATGCTTCACCCTCTCAAATGCGAATTGGAAATTCTCATCCCAAACCATAGGCTGGTTCTTCCTCAAAAGCTTAAAGATAGGATCACACATGGTAGTGAGCTTGGCAATGAATCTGCTAATATAGTGGAGTTGTCCCAGGAATCCCCTGACTTTGATCTCAGTTTTGGGAATAGGCATCTCAATGATTGACTTTGCCTTATCAAGATCCACTTCAATACCCTTTTGACTGACGATGTGACCCAACAGCATACCGGATGTCACCTCGAATGTGCACTTCTTAAGATTCAGCCTAAGTCCATATTTCTCAAAGCATGTAAGAAATCTATCAAGAGCAACCAGATGCTCTTCTCTGGTGGGAGACTTCACTATCATATCATCCACATAGACTTCAACCTCCTTGTGGATTAAATCATGCAATAAGGTTGTTATAGCTCATTGGTAGGTAGCACCTGCATTCTTCAAGCTAAAGGGCATAACCTTGTAGCAGTAGGTCCCCCATTCTGTGATGAAAGCTGTCTTCACTTTATTCGTAATAGCCATCAAAATCTCGTTATACCCAGAAAATCCATCAACAAAGGAATACATAGTGCTAGCAGCTGCACTATCGACTAGCACGTCTTTCTTGGGAACTGGTACCACATTGGCCAACCATTCTAGGTAGTCAACCACCTCAAGGAATTTAGCATCCAACTACTTCTAGACATCTTCCTTGACCTTTTGAGCCCACTCTGGTCAGAGACACCATAATTTTTGCTTAACTAGCTTGAACCCCAGCTTGGTCGGAATTCTGTGTTCTGCGATGGATCAATTGACACCCGGCATGTCTTTATAGCCTAGAGTAAAGGCTTTTATATGCTTTTTCAATGTGCTGATTATTTTTGTTCTCTCTTCAGAGGTCAATTCTAATGCAATCTGAAGTAGACAAGGCTTGTCATCTGTGTTAATATTAACATTTTCAATGTAAGATGCATTAATGTCAAAAATGCTCATGAAATGCTTATGCTCATGCACAGTGCCATCAGAATACACATCGCAAACATAAGCAAAGTTATTCTTGATTGCATTATATTTAGATGGAATTACATCATCATTAAATAAAATAGAAATTAGGACATCAATGTCCTCATACAATAGCTCCTCAAAGGTGCTATCCACCAAAGTAGCAATGTCTTCATAGACCTTTGGTAGCAGCAGGTCCTCCATGTCCAAGTTCTTCAGCTTGGCTCCCAGTGTAGCAAGTGTAGTGATTTCTAGCTCTAGGCGGCTAGTGGTGAGATCACAACATTACCAAAGATTTAGAAAGCATCATCAGGGCTAGTGATGAAAGCAGTAGTAGTCTTTTCTATTACTATCGAGGCTGATAGGTCATAGACATCACCAAAAATGGTGAACTATTGCTCAAAGAGGTCATTTGAGTTAGGCAACTTAGTGGGATGATCATGTTGTATCTCCCCTTGGATGAAGATGACCATCTTGCATTCTTTTGGTTTGTCTAAAGTGTAGGGATCAAACCCGATGCAGTACCTCTCTTCCCACATAGTTGTAGGAATGTCGAACTCTACCGGACCCTGCTGGTACCGGCCTAAACCTCTGCTAGGCATAAATTTCATCATTTGCATCATCCTCTCCATAGTGGGAATCGGTTGGTATGAGTATGATTCAGGTTCTCTAATGGCAGCGATCTGAAAACCAATCATGAGGGGGACATCTTTCTTGATGCAAGCTAAAGCAATCTCATCATCAACAACGATGGTAACCACACCCTCATTATGTGGAAACTTGATCTTCTGGTGCAAGGTGGATGGCACACCTCTTAGGGGATGGAACCACAGTCAGGCTAATAGCAATGTAAAAGACACCAAAATATTGAGAACAGTAAACTCCACTACTAATTCAGTAGCAGTGAAGGTACCAGTAACCTCCCTTTTAGACTCATCATATGCTCTAATGAAAGTCTTGCATGGCTTTAGGTCTGAAAGCTGAACCCCAAGCTTGGGCAGTACCTTAAGTAGGCAGACATTGATACTTGAACCATCATCTACCATGACATAGGGAGTGGAGAAGTTCATGATATTCACCCTAATGAAGAGTGCTTTGTTGTGGCAGATACCCTCAGTCGGTAGATTCGTATCAGAGAAAGTGATCATGCTGGATGGTAATTCCTGGTTTACTAGTTGACTCTTCATGCTGAAGGTAGAAGCAGATGGAAAGATTCTCATGCTTGAGAGTGCTTTGACAACGTCCCATCGATGTTGCTGGGAGGATAGCACTAAGTCCCAAATGCTAATGTTAGCCTGTGTCTTCTTCAATTGCTTGACGATAATATTATCAGGCTGAGCAACCTGATCAGCTGGCTGTGGAGCTGGAACATTGCTTGGACTAGCCTCTTCCCTAGCGGGTCTAGCCTTGGTCGACTTTTTAGGAGCTTCTGCCTTCTTCCCAAGATCAGGAGTAGTGAACACCTTACCACTACGAGTCATGTTGCGGACTCGAGAGGACATCTTGTTAGCACCTAACCCTTTCTGCTGCTTGGGCGATTTTGGTGCTAGCTTAGCTGCCTTGGGTGTCTCAACTGACTTACCCTTCTTGGAAGCTTGCTTCTCTGATGGTTTAGATTTAAAGGCATCTTGAGTAACTACAGAATCATCCTTTGAATTGTCATGCCATATGTCAATGGCACCAATGTCGAACCCATCATCGGGTCGAAAGGTAATGGTAGGAAGTTTAACAACCTCCTCATAGCCGAGGGGAGAAAAGGAGTTAAGAACCAGGGATTTTGGCAACCCTGATTGGAGCATTTAGGTACGGATGCCTTTGTGGTAGTTAGACAACGAGTTCATTTTGGTTGATGGCTTGGATTTCTCAGAGTCTTCGATCTCACCAGAGTTAATGAGGTTCTGAATGACCAGCCTAAGAGCACGACAGTCATCAGTGTTATGGCCATGATGATGGTGATAGTGGTAGTAAGTTTTAGTATCCACCAAGGTTAGGGGTGGTGTTTTGAAGTTTGGCTTAAGTGGCTTGATAAGCTTGGCTTTGAGGAGACGCCTAAAAACCTTGGAAAGTGTGTGAGCGCCCAGTTTTAAGGTAAGCACACAGCGCGACATATGATTTAGCATTGCAAGGTTGCACATAGAATGACATATAATGCTCTATGACATTTGGATGGCATGGCATATGCATGGCATGTGAAATAGCAAAAAAAAGTAACATGGCATATGCATGACATATGAAAATGAATGACATATCATATGCATGATATGGCAACTTAGCATGATATATAAGCATATAATCATGGCAAATAGCACGGATAGCGTAATACGTTTAGCATTTTTGGGATCATTTTGGCGTATTTGGATGTATGATGTATACGTGGCATATGAAGTGAGTGGCATGGCATATGCATGACATGCGGGGTAGATGACATGGCATATGCATGACATGTGATGTGCATGGCATATCATATGTATGATATATGAGGTGATATGAAACATGGCATATGCATGACATGTGGAGCGAATGATATATCATATACATGACATGTGAGGTGATGTATGACATATCATATGCATGACATATGAAGATGATTGACATATCATATGCATGATATATGAGGTGAATGACATGGCATATGCATGACATGTGGAAATAATGTATGACATATCATGTGCATGACATGTGGAATGATGTATGGCATGGCATATGTATGATATGGCATAATGAATGACATACCGTATGCATGATATGACATAACCATATATGTGTGTAATGGCATGGCATATGCATTTCATGGCATAGTGATACGTATGTGAATTGGTATTCAACATGGTATGACATACGGCGTATCATGGTATATAGGATAGCGTGGTAAGTTATCCGTATTGCATTGCGTATTGGCATATTTGGATTGTATTAGCATATGAGATAATATATGTTATGGCATGGCATATGCATGGCATGGCATAAAAGTGTGTGATGTGTCATGTGACATAGCATGTGACATGATGACATATATTTAGCAAATATAAATCCATCCATGAATAAAAATACTGAAAGGCCGGTGAAAGGGATCGAGAAGAATGGGGGATACACGTAGGATTTAATGCTAAATTCTAAAATGGGGAATAATGCTATTCTATTACAAAGGATCTTTGTAGGTACAAAAATCCAAGATTTTTAATAATGTCTCAACCTCCTCGGGAAATTTTCACCTTGGGTAGCACGAGTGAAAATGCAAATAAACAAGCAATATCGTTAATAATAAACAAAATTTAGGACTTGATCGACTAATTCTATGCCATATAAAAGCACGAATCAAGAGCTGAAGTCCGATGGATGTAAGATGACATGACATAATTGTGTATGACATGTGGCGTGGCATGTGACATGATGACATGACATTAATGGCATATGACATGTGGCGTGGCATGTGGCATGATGACATGGCATAATGGCGTATGACATGTGGCGTGGCATGTGACATGATGACATGGCATTAATGGCGTATGACATGTGGTGTGACATATTAGCATATGACGTGGCATGATGGCATAATAATCATGAGTTACTATTCATAAGTTACTATTCATCATGGCATATGGTATGATGACATGACATAAATGGCGTATGATATATGGCATGACATATTAGTATCTGACGTGGTATGATGGCATAATAATCATGAGTTACTATTCATGAGTTACTATTCATCATGGCATGTGGTATGATGACATGGCATAAATGGCGTATGACATGTGGCGTGACATATTAGCATATGATGTGGCATGATGGCATAATAATCATGAGTTACTATTTACGAGTTACTATTCATCATGGCATATGGTATGATGACATGACATAAATGGCATATGATATGTGGCGTGACATATTAGCATATAATGTGGTATGATGGCATAATAATCATGAATTACTATTCATGAGTTACTATTTATGAGTTACTATTCATCATGGCATGTTGTATGATGACATGGCATAAATGGCGTATGACATGTGGCGTGACATATTAGCACATGATGTGGTATGATGGCATAATAATCATGAGTTACTATTCATGAGTTACTATTCATCATGGCATGTGGTATGATGACATGGCATAAAT
>CANYBF011444533.1:0-10873 GCA_948192965.1 Dalechampia spathulata | reverse complement strand
AAATATATTTTCTTAATATCTACTAATTTCAAAATATCCATTATTTAATTATATTCCTATTTTCCATTTAATAATTCATAATACCCTTATAATTCTTTTCTTTTTAACTTAAATTTATATTTCATTATCCTACATCATCATATTACTTACATTATTTTAATATCATATACTTTACTTATACATTACACATATATTATACCTATCAAATACTTCCAAATTATACCAAACCATATTTTATATGTATACACTTTATACATATGTATTTATTATACGTTCCTATAATCATACATAATTATTAATTATGTATACTCTTAATAAACTTTATAATTCAATTATACATTCTTATACATTAAATTATACCATATCATATATATACTCATATATATGTATATATTCCATTTGTATAAATTATTTATGATCGTTCATAAATATTAATTTTGCTTACTCATAAAATAATTTATAATTTATTTAATTCCTCATATATTTATATGTATAATTTCATATACATATGAATAAATTTACGTATCTTATTTTATACGATTAATTTGTACGATCCGTTAATTATTCTGATTAATGATGCTTAAATATTTTAAGCGCACTAGATATTATATCCATCGATTATCATCAACATCAAATCCATTAAATTATCATATCAATGTTATTATCCATAATTACCATTTTGATGATACATCTATTAATTGTCGTCTCGTTATTATACGATCAACCATTTTTCAGTGGTCCCGTAAAATTTCATCATTCCCATCTTTAATCATATATCGTATAGCACATCATTTATTTCTCATAACATTCATAAATCATATAAAATTTATGTCATCATCCCAAATTAATCACGTATAAAGCATAGCACATCATTTATTTCTCATAGCATTCATAAATCATATAAAATTTATGTCATCATCCCAAATTAATCACGTATAAAGCATAGCACATCAACATTATATTATAACAGTGTATGTCAAAAATGAGGATGTGACAACTCTCTTCCCCTAAATTAGGATTTCGTCCCGAAATCTAGCCTCAGATACTAGAAAGCAAATGGGAATACTATTCTTTAATGAGGGACTCTCATTCCCATGTTGCCTCTTGTCCTGTATGATGATTCCATAACACTTTCACTAATGGAATCCATTTGTTCCTCAACTATTTCATTTCGTGAGCCAAAATTCTAATTGGTTCCTCACTATAAGACAATTCTGATCAAACCTCTATATTCTCTATTGGTATAACATGTGAAGGGTCCGATCTGTATCTACGAAGCATAGATACATGAAAAACATTATAGATCCTATCTAATTCTAGAGGCAAAGCCAATCTATACACCAATGGCCCAATCTTTTCTAACACTTCATAAGGACCAATAAACCTCAGACTTAACTTTCTTTTCTGCCTGAAACGCAAAATCCTCTTCCATGGAGACACCTTCAAAAACACTTTATCTCCTACATTATACTCAATACCCCGGCGCTTTAAATTTATGTAGATTTTTTGTCAATCAGATGTTACTTTCAACCATTCTTTAATCGATTTCACCTAATCCTTTGCTTTTTGGACTATATCCGGTCCAATCATCCGTCGTTCACCAACTTCATCCCCGTTCAATTTCATTAACATAAAATTCTCATAATAATGTTAATTAAATCATCATATCAAAATATTGACAAATAAATTATTAACTCACTTTAATGCAATACATTATTTCATATATCACATAATGTATCATATGCCATCTATCATTAATAATCAACTTTACTATTTCCCTTACTTATCATTTTAGTTATCATTAATTAATTATTCTCATTTATTTTCTATGTCATCATTATCGTTCTCAATATTTAAATATATCCAATCATCATTATTTAGATGTCATCATATTTTATATCCTATCATTATTTAATATCAACATCATCCTCATAACATAACATGTTATCATCATGGATGTATCTTCATCATCATTAATATATCATCCTTAAAATGTCATTATCATGATGGTATGTCATATCATTATTATTTAATATCAAATATGAATGCATCATATATATTTATGAAAATGCTATTTATGAGAATGCATTTATGTTCATGCATCCTCTCTTATATTTTCCTGTATCATATCATTTCATATCTTTTACCCTTTTCGTATTTTGGACCATATGTGTACCTTATATTGGGTCTTTCTTTTCATATCATATTTATGGTTCAACGTACTGGAACTCATTTCACATGTATTCATCATTCTTCTTTCCATGTAATTCTCGTAGGAATTTATATCGCATTGCCCAATATTTTTTTTCATTTAACATTTTCCTTTCATATTTATTTTTCCTCCTTCCTTATTTCACCATGTCATGTTATGTCATGTTTCATGTTTAATGTATTGATGTTTATGACATGGTATTGCATTACCAAACAAGTGTCTCTTTGATCATTTAATAATCTAGGAACTTTAAACAAACTAGCATAAACCTGAAAGCTGGTGGACATGTGACACCCGAGGTCGATAAGGGTGGGTAGTGAACGTTGATGCCAGAAAGAGCATGAACAAAGAGCAGCTCCTGGCAAGCTTCTAAGCCGAGGGGCACATGAATGAACTGATCTTACACCCGAAGAATAGGGATCCTGAGATTGTGTAAGGATGGGGTTGCATACTTGAGTGATTTCGAGATTGTACAGATATGAGACTGTGCAATCGAGAATAGTTTAAGTGATTAGATAGGTACTATCCATACCAATAAGGTGCACCTACCTTTTCGGTGTTCATTCCGTAAGAACTTCATAGTTAAGTGTGTTTGGTTTGGAGCAATTATAGAATGAGTAATTATAGGATGAGTGACCTCTTGAGAAGTTTTTTCAAGAAGCATGTAAGTGAGAATAAAGCATGCTATAAAGATCTCGTGCAATTTACCTAGTGATCACGTACAGAAGAGAGGATATTGACATTGACAAAGTAGTTTAACACTAATGACCATATTTTGGGATGGCTCTTTTTTAATCCGTATTTATCATTACAACCTAAAAATATGATATTCATCTAAATTTCACATATCAAAATGTTAGTCATGTTATGACAAAATTTGCTGTATATTGTTAACATGATTTGAACTTTTAAATGAAGCTGAAAAATTGAAGACGAAAACAACCTGAAAGCCTTGAAGCCTTTGATATCAGGTTAATCTTTCGGGATTGCATTTTTATTAGTTGTGATTGATATGATATTTATACAATAAAACTCTTACTCCCTTCACCAATACACCCTACATACTTCTACAAGCTTCTTGGAATTTCTACTACACACGCCTATAATATCTAATAATATTTAAACACAAATTTGAAATTATAAAAAAATTACTAATAGAATAAAATATATGTCAAAAGTTATCTGTTTAATATTATTTGAGTTCCCAAGATTGCTTTGTGAAGAACGCTAGTTGAGGTAAGACCGAATACAGATAAAAGGATGAAGAAAAGATGCTAGCAAAATATCCGCACTACTTTTTATTTCCTGTCAGGAATATGGTATAACTATGAAAGGATCAAAATCATATCTACCTATTACGGCTGTACAACAAATTTGGCAAGGAAAGAGGCTTCCTTCGGTCAAAACTTTATGACAATTGCCCACCCAAGTTGGAGAATCGACGAGCACAGCATCAACTTCCACTTCACATTAAAATTCTATCTCGTTTCTTCACCGTATAACTAATAATGTTAGTGCCCCCTTTGACATGAAGTATTCAGCGCCTGAGCAGAAATAATTCTGCTTCATCGAATCAGCTTGAAGAAACTCCGGCTTCAACTTCACATTAGCTATTAATGCTCCTGGACAATGATTCCAAAAATGCCCTGCACATTATCGAGGCCTGAGTTTTACTATTGACCTGAAAAATCTGGGGGATGAAACCAATAGAGATACTTCACCAAAGAAGAGGAGCTCTGTTTGTCCCCGCCAACACGCTGAGATCATCTCCATTCAGACCGAGGTTTTCCTTGTTATATTCTACCCCTTGATGAATTTTTACTCCATTTATCACTGTGTACCAGAGCTCTATCTTTATTTTTATCCTTCCTCTTCTTGAGGAGTGTGGACACATGGCAAATATCTCTAGAAGAAGAATGCACCTCACCCTTCAACCACAGAAGAGCCTCAGCAGCTGCATCCTTCTCGGCAAGTTTCTTACTACCGCATGGCTGCCCTACAAAGTTTAATCCATTAAATATTACAGTGGATCGAAACTGGTTGTTTTTAAGTTGTTTTGTCTTGTAAGTGGGCGGTCCGTGTCCTGCCCTCACAAGCACAGCTTGCAGATCGTTTTTAGAGTTATCATATGGCTGTTTGCTGCATAGAGCATCTTTCGTGATCTTTGAGGGTGCTGCTGGCAACTGGCGACCGAATACAAACCTACCCTGACATCGATCCTCTGATACCAATAATCTTATTGCCATCAAGAGGTCATTGTGAGGTTGAATATCCATCTTGGGGTCCAGAAGCTGCAAAAATCATATAGAACCACACAACGGATCAATATAAGCACTGCAAAGAAGCAAGGAAAGAACAAAATATATTGCATGCATAAGAATAAGAACCCTCTGCTTAATCACAAAGTATGAATGCATTAAATAATCTAAAAAAGCTAGTACAAGGGTTATTACTTACTTTCTTCTGAATTAGCTCCTCAAGTTCTCTCTTCAAGTTTAGATACGTATCTGCCAAGGTAGGTTTCATAAAAAATTCCAAGTATCCTCCCAACATTTTCAGGTGTCCATCCTATTTAAAAATTAAAAAAATCAAAAATCAAAAATCAGAATAAGAAAAAAGTACGAGCCCAAGTCCAAGTTCCAACTATATCATATAAAGGCAAAACAAGAGCGAATGACAATATAATAGAAGGCTAACAAATCACACCAACCGCAAGTTGATTAAACAACTTACTAGTCCGCCTCTTGAAAGGTCTCCACCAAATAAAAGCAACACAGAATCAGAGATGCCAGTTGAATCTCGCAGAAAGACTGAATTCACTTTCACTTTATCATTAAAAACTAACCACGGGTATGGAATTTTGGGGACACTGGCATTCACGGAATTCTGTTAAATCCATGGTCAAAAAAGACTGAAATGTCAACTTCAAATTTATGGTATAATCCATTGAAGCACGAGAAATAAAATAGCTAAAAAAAATGGAACTTACCGAGTATAGAAGTACTTGACCATCCTCCATTGTTTTTAGTGTTATTGACTTCTCCTTGTTCTGCATAACATGACAATGCATCCACACATCTCCATAAGAAAAGTCAAACTGATTTGAATAACTGCTTCATGACCATAAACATGTTTTAACAAAGTATTAAATGCTTTTCACATTAATCCCGATGATACAAAAATCCTCTGAACTACCCTAGCCATTAATTTTACTGCCACTTTGTTATATCCCCATGTGTTACAGGCATCAGTTATCCTGTCCATTGGTACATAACTTACATGAACAGGCACAAGCAGAATGATGCTAGAAACAAAAAAACAATTTTTTTCTTTGAATCATTTGATATATAGAATAAACTAATAGATTAAAAACCAGTAAAATTGCAGCATGACTCACCACAACAGAGCAGATCCCAGGAAACAAGCCAGCACACATGACAGCTCGTATAAGATGCTCATCATGGCCCCATGCATTGCCACGCTCAGTCTGCAAGCTAATGAGACCCGCATCCTTAAGCAAGCAAAAGAATTGATTCCGAAGAGAATCAATTGCCCTCATAGTTTGTGCAGAAAGAAAATTTTTCCAACAGTACTCATAACCAGATTGTTGCCTTTCAGCATTTTTCCAACCATCATAGGCTCGGACGAGAGCAAGATGATCACTGTAATCACCAGCAGAGAATTGTGCTTTTGCAGACTCGGCAAGCTGATGAAAATGTACAAAGACAAAGATAGGTCCATAAACACTACAAGAAAATAGATAAAAGAAAACTGAAAGAAGAAATGTACACCTAGAATGCAGGAATTATAGCATGCATTTTAGAATGTGATGAATGACAAAAAAAGGCATTAAAGTGAAATGAATACATCGTTAATACAAATCCAACACGACGAATTCATACATCCATGTGTTAACATGTTAGGTTCCATTCTACTCCAAGGATTGATGTAATATGTGATTCAAGTAAAAAGTAAAATCTGTGACTTACACTTAGAATCAGATCACCTAATTCAAATAAGTACAACGCAGAAAGTTTTATATGATTAATTTCAATTCTCTACAAAGCAAGCAACATTTATGGAAATGTATACTTAGGGGGCCTTTGATAACCCAACCTTTTACTTACATTAATCCTTTAAACACTTTATAATTGTAAGTTGGATTTGATAACACATTTCAGGCAACTTATTTTTTTCAATTAAGCCAAAATAGCACTTAAAATAATAAATTAAAAATTCTGACTATTTTTTCACTTAATATGCTAAATCGTTTATAACTAACTTTTTAAAAGAAACACTTACATTATTAAGGAAGTATAATAACTAAATTTCAAAATTATATCAAAAATTAAATGTACAAAATCAATAAATTTGAAATATTTTTAATAATTGAATTTATCAAACAACTTATACATTCAACACTTCAAAATTTCAACACTTGCATTATTCAGTACTTAAATTTCATTATTTAATTCTTAAATGCTTAATTTTTAGTTTTACCAAACACCACCTTAGACAAAAATAAGCACAAAACTATGGGTTGGCTCATAACACTTAAAAGCCTAGCGCTCAAAACAGAAAACTAAATTTCGAATGTCTCTCCTCCTCTAGGGACAAAGAAAAAGATACCTAAGGTTCACACTCAAAACAAGAAGCAAGAAATCACACATGCAAAGGTGGAACCAACAAAAATACCCTTAAATTCAAAAGTTAAAAGAGGTATGGAGCTCAAAAGTGAAAACAAAAAGGTTATACAAGAGAAATACATTAATCTGGTCTATTATTGGACTTGGAATATCATAATTTTTTAAGTCCTTACAGTAAACAATTAGAGAGATTTGTGGGAAAAAAGCGCATTTTGATCATTCACTAGACAAGGTGTTTATACAAATTACAAACCTACATAAAAGGAAATAAACCAAATCATTAAGACCCTAAAATCAAGTTCTTAAATCTAGGCTCTAAATATTTTCACATATTTACAGCAGTAACACTTGTCAAAGAATTCAAGTACGTTTCTGCTACAACATATTGAAATGTGTGTTCATACACACAACATATAATAAATGTATGAATTTGGAAATAATGACGGATGACATACTATATTATAATAAAAAGATAAACCAAATTTCTCTTCAAATAAGCCATGTCATTCAAAACTTAAGTCAGGCCCAATTTCAGATGTCATTTATGACAACGGTATAACGTTGTCTGGATGTCAATTGGTTGCTGAAGTGAAAATGCTTCAGCAAGGACTAAGTTGAGTTCTTTTTCATTACATAAATTTTCTTCCTATGGCTTAACAGGTACTAGTAGGGTCAACAACAAGTTCACTTTTGTGCCAGAGAAATAAGGTTTCAGTAACTGGTCTTGATAAAAATTCAGAACGTAGGTTTTCACTGATTACAAGTGTTAAGTGGCTAAAATTCTAAATTGAAGCAAAGCTGAGACCTTTCCATTACAAAACTTAAAGTGAATGAAAAAAAATTAACCAATTAATAAAAGACTTACATCCTTTTTGTCAAATGGCATCAAGAATGGATCTCTTACGCTAAGACCAGCAACAACAGTCATCACTGGATCCAGACAGTCGAAAATGGTCCCCAATATAAGCATTTTCCCAAGCTTAGGCTCAACTGGAAGCATTGACAAGTGGCGCCCTAAAAGAACAGCAACATTTTCAGACTCTCTTAGAAGCACAACATATATCACCTTAAACAGTTGCAAAATAAAACACAAAAGGAATGTTAACACACAAAAAAGCCAAGCATACCTAGAACTGTTAGGTTTTCATTCTCATCCAAAGCGCCTATCAGTTTCAAATATTCAACAGCATTTTGAACCTACGGATTGACATAGATTCAGAAATTTAGATTTACAGAAACAATCAATGATATGGTAAGATTAAAATAGACAAATCAATTAGAAAAACTCATGCATTTAAGAAGCAACTTAGAGGTGAAAAGAAGGACAACAGAATGTGCAACATGTTGCAGAATGATAAGTTTATACTCACTGATAAAGGTTCTGGAGGCTGCAATGCCCTAGAAAGGAACTCTGAAATACTACCAAGTCGGAGACTTTTAATTTGCAAGCATAAACACTGCAGCGGTGTTCTTAAGAGTTCAGGCAGTTGATAATCAGCAAAAGAATCATATACACATCTGGGATAGAGATGATAACACTCGCCCGGTTGAACACGACCAGCTCTTCCTCTTCTCTAGAAACAAAATCAGTTGCACAATGTCATAACCGATTTAAACTTTCAATATGATAATGAAAGAATAGTCCAACAAAAGCCACTGTTTCAACAACGCTAAAAGAACAATTAGGTGAAAATTGAAAAAGCAGCAGCAAGCATCTGGGAAAATTTATGACAAATGTTTGATCCAATCCTGAAAATTGGATAAAATACCATACAAAGGATAGCCCTTAACTGACTAGAAACTTTTACAAAAATATATTACAAAATAAATCCATTTGCTGCACATACAACAAGATAGAGGAAAAATTATCTAATTAACACTTCTGATCTTTGTGCTTGCAAATTAGAAGCCTCCAACATCGTACTACATTGAATATACAAACTTTTCCAATTTTTGTCTGTCTGCTTGTAATTCCTTAGGAAAAAATAAGAGTTGATCATATGCATTCTATCCATCTCAATGACTAGTACTTACTTGACGAGCTGCAGCCTTTGAAATCCACGATGGAAGCAAACAAGGAGTATTATTTAGCGCATCATACGATGTCTCCTTGGCTTTTCCACAGTCAACTACAAAGACCACATCAGGGATGGTAATACTAGTCTCAGCCATGTTGGTAGCAAGAACAATCTTCCGTACTCCATCTTCAGGTTTATCAAATATTAATCTCTGAATAAAAAGTAACAGAATTATGAACCTTTACATAATAATCAATTGACAAACATGATAAATTCATTAAATATGTGCAAGAAAATCATGAAAACAAGGAGAAAAAATATAAGAACAAGTATTCAATCAAAATTGTAAGGAACTAAGAGATTGAAGAAAACACAACTGAACTTGGGTTATTTATAATTAGGGGTACATATGAGCCAAGCTGTTCGTGAGTTACTCGAGACTCGATTTGATAAAAGCTTGTTCAAGTTTGTTCGTTAAGCTAAATAAGTCGAGCTCAAGTTTGATTTTGAAGCTCGTTTTATAAATGAGCCAAGCTTGAGCTCATTGATACTTGATTTGTGTAAGCTCGTAAGCTGATTTATTTATTTTATTATTTTTATATAATTCATTTTATTGTATAATATTAATAATTTATTTATATCATATATGAATATTATATTTCATAAATATATATATGTGTTGTAGATTAGATTTCTTATCCTATAGATTAGATTTCTTATCTATCCCAGATTTTCTTTGTATTACTTGCCATACCTCCTACGTGTATAAATATAGGACCCTAATGAATGGAATAAATAACTTACAAAGCATCATTCTCTACTTTGTAACATGGTATCAGAGAGCTGGTTGTAGGCTTCTATTTTTCTGGTCCCTTCTTTGAGCTGCTGCTGCAGCTGTCTGTTTTCTAACCTTCCCATTTGAGCTGCCGTGAGTGCAGCTGTCCCTGAAATTGCTTGGAGGCACCCATGTGAGTGTGCTCCGATTGTCACCTCCTGGTGTCAAGGATCCGATGATCCAAGATCGGCGATTACGCAGAATCCGGTGGTCAGCAGGGCAGCGCGTGAGGCTCACGCGCCGGTTCAAATTCCTGCTTCTCTTCATGCGCCGGTGGTTTTCATCTCACAGTTCACCTTCGGAGCTTCCCTGAGTGCCGACCGGCTGTCTCCCAGAACCTGACCTGCAACAGGGCTGCGCATGGTATTCACGCGCCGACACAAAAAAATTTTCCAGTTTCACGCGCCGGCCCTTGGCGGCGCATGGAGGCTCCGACGATCATCCAACTTCACTTCCGACGCTCCGACTTCACCCTCAGTCCTTCTGTCAAAACACTTCGCCATTGTGGGATCTTGTTGCCGCTGTATTTTCATTTGCTTGGACCTCTGTTTTATTCATTGCTGCTGGATTTTCTTGTTCTATTGCTGCTACTGGATTTTCTCAACAGTAACTTGTTGGACTCTATTTTTCTGGTTCTCTTGGAGTGTTTATTTCAAATGGCGATGAATCAAACCACTATGTCAGATGTTATACCCATGGCGGTCAAAATTAGTGATGAAAAACTCAATGGCAATAATTACTACGATTGGCGGAAGGCTATAGACATGTATTTATTAAGCATTGAGAAAGATTCACATATGACCGAAGATCCGCCAGCTTCTATCACCTTAGATGAAGCTAGCAAAGAAAGGTATTTGAAATAGAAAAGAGAAGATGCAAAGTTGTTTCTGCAAATTCGTAATTGTATTTCAGGTGCAGTGATTAGCATCACTAATCATTGTACGACCGTCAAGGAATTGCTTGAGTACGTTGATTTTCTATATTCGGGAAAAGGCAATATTACTCGTACTTATGATGTCTGCAAAGCCTTCTATCGAGCAGATAAACAAGACAAGTCTCTTACAGTTTACTTTATGGAATTCAAGAAAGTTTATGAAGAGTTGAAGACTTTGATGCCCTTTAGTCCTGATGTCAAAGTACAACATGCTAATCTCGAGAAGAT
>CANYBF011444400.1:0-20863 GCA_948192965.1 Dalechampia spathulata | reverse complement strand
GTCCAAGAAAGGATGATGTTGATGATGATGTAGGTATTCTATTGGTACAAGGAAGTGAGAAAGAAACTCAACAAGAGGTTGTTTCCAAGGACGTTGAGAAGGAAGAAGTGAATGATCTTCCTCCACACCTAGCAATAATTCAAATCAAGCATGATCTTCCAAAGGAGTGGCAATTTCCAAAAGGACACTCCAAGGAGCAAATTCTAGGTGAAACGTCAAAAGGGGTAACAACTCATTCTAAATTTAAGGATATTTATAATAACATTGCATTTATTTCTCAAATAGAGCCTAAGAACATTAAATATGCCTTAAATGATGATATTTGGGTGTTAGATATGCAAGAAGAGTTTAACCAATTTGATAGGAATAAGGTATGGACCTTAGTGCCTAAGCCTAAAGATGTGTCTATTATAGGTACTAGATGGGTGTTTAGAAATAAGCTTGATGAAGATGGAGTGATCACTAGAAATAAGGCTAGACTTGTAGCATAAGGGTATTGTCAAGAGGAAGGTATATATTTTGATGAGACTTTTGCCCCTGTAGCTAGATTAGAAGCCATTAGTATGTTATTGGCATATGCATCTCACATGAACTTCAAATTGTTTCAAATGGATGTCAAAAGTACTTTTCTAAATGGTTTTATAAATAAGGAAGTTTATGTTGCACAACCCCTGGTTTTGAAGATTTTGAATTTCCAAACCATGTTTTAAAACTTACCAAAGCTTTATATAGCCTTAAATAAGCCCCTAGAGTTTGGTATGATAGGTTAAGTTCTTTTCTTATTGACCATGGTTTTGATAAAGGAAAGGCAGACATAATACTTTTCATTACGCATTACAAGCATGATATTCTTCTTGTTCAAATTTATATTGATGACATAATATTTGGTACTACTAATGAAAAGTTATGCAAAGAGTTCTCTAAGTGTATGCAGGGCGAATTTGAAATGTGCATGATGGGTGAGTTGAAGTATTTCCTTGGACTTCAAGTTAAGCAATGTAAAGATGGAATCTTCATCAACCAATTGAAGTACACTCAAGAAATGCTCAAAAAGTTTGGATTTGAAGATACTAAAGCCAGCAAGATGCCAATGAGCACGACTACTAAATTGTCGTTAGATGAAAGTGGGAAGCTAGTAAATCAAATGAAGTATAGAGGTATGATAGGTAGCCTACTTTATCTAATTGCTTCTAGGCTAGATATTATGTTTGTTGTGTATATGTGTGCTACATTTCAATCTTCTCCTAGAGAATCTCATTTGAGTGCTGTGAAAAGGATTTTCAAATACTTGATTGGAACTATACATTATGGATTGTGGTATGCTAAAAATGATTCTTTTGATTTAATTGCTTATTCTGATGCTGATTTTACTAGAAACTTGTTGGTTAGGAAAAGTACCTCGGGTACTTGTCATTTTCTAGGTAATTGCTTGGTTTCTTGGTTTAGCAAGAAGCAAAATTGTGTATCTTTGTCAACTGCTGAATCTAAGTATATATCCACAGGTTGTTGTGCTCAAGTTCTTTGGATTCAACAACAATTAAGGGATTACAATGTTTGTGTTTCATGTACTTCTATAAAATGTGATAACACTAGTGCAACAAATCTTTCTAGGAATCCCATTCAGCATTCTAAAACTAAGCATATTGATATTAGACATCATTTTCTGCGTGATAATGTGCAAAAAGGGAAAGTTGTATTAGATTTTATTGATACAACTCACCAATTAATCGATATTTTCACAAAATCCCTAAGTGAAGAATGATTGAACTTTATCAAACATGAATTAGGAATGATAGATGGGTCATTTTTGAAATAGGAATGATGGTGGACTTAGGAAAACTCAAGACTTTTCATCAAATTTCTTAAAAATTTTCAAGTTTTAAGTCCCCGTACGACCGTACGTGATTAGTACGGCCATACGTTCCTCTTCTTCATTTCAGCACTCTCTAGTACGGCCTGTAATCTATTCAGTATGACCATACACAACGTGGTACGGCCGCACCAAATTTGGTACCCCCGTACGAGTTCCTGCAAGATTTTCTTCTTAACTTCTCGTATGGTCGTATGCCTGGGAGGTACACCCGTACGCGATCTTGAATTCCAAACGTCTGTGCCTCGTACGGCCGTACGTATCACCCCTATGCCCATACGTGATATGAATTTTCAAGGCATTTTTGGCTCGTACGGCCATACGCCCAACCCGTACGCGATGTGAAAAACAGTTTTTAAAGTTCATTTTTCAGTTTTTAACTCATTTTCATTCAAATTTCCTCTCAAATTTCCTCTAAAATCCTCTCCAAAACACTCCAAACCTCTGGTATTCTGCTTAATCCTTCCGCATTTGTCATTTTCGGTTGGTTTTCAATCTTTTAATTATCTTTTCAATTATATTTTTAATGTTTTACTAATCTTTCAGTGTCTTTTTGAATTATTTGATTTTCTGCTTATTCTAGGCCTTTTTAGCTCTAGGTTCTTTAGAGTTTAGTGCTTAGGATTATGTTTTGAAACTGTGTGTCAAATTATATTAATTTCTATGCAGGTTTTATTCTTGAATTTGTTTAAAAACAGCATCGCATTTCTATTGAAATTTTCAAAACTACTATTTTATTACTGTTTTATTGATTTTTATATATTATTTTACTATATCTACTCCTGGTGATCGTGGTGACTCTTCACGGAGAGTCAAACGCACCATTCCGGCAGGCTCTTGTCCTTGAGCGACTACACCTGCTACTTCAGTTAGAATTCCATCCTTAGTGAGAAAGTATTTTCTCACTCTCGATTTACATATCATCCCACTCTCCGACAGACAAGTTTGGAGGACGACGTTCTGAGTTATTTAGCAAATGTTCATTGGTCAAATTTTGCGTTTCTTCCTAATCACTACATCCAATCTATTGCTTTAGAGTTTCTACAGACTTTCTCTCTTTCTACTTCTTTTTCTTGTACCTTCTGTCTCTTTAGGAGATACTACTCTCTTTCCCCTTCTGACTTTGATGCTATATTTGGCTTTCCCACCGATGGTATTGCAAATGCCAAATCTATGGTTTTTGACGATAATTCTTTCTGGAGGGATATTGCCCTCAATACTGCATTCAGGCTTTCTCGACAGAAGGCCTCCTGTCTCAAATCTCCTACTCTCTTCTATTGTCATAGACTGATCTCCTATCTTATCTTTGGGAGATCAGATTTTAATGACACTGTCACTGGCCCTGACCTGATCTTCCTATATTGCATGGTCATGGGCACACCCATACAGTCTGGATGTTGGCTTTAGACCTCCTTTCATGAGGTCGGCATCTAGAAGCAGCCTGGCAGAGCTATTCTTTTTGGCCCCCTTATCCATCACATCTGCCATCAGCTGCATGCCTTTCCTCATACTTTTCCTTCTCCAGGACCTCGTGGTCCTAACCTTGATCTTTCATTCATTGAGCATTCCATGCTCTATGAACAGACAGCTGATGATAAGTTCATTCTCCACTCTGAGTGCATCTCTCGAAGGCTCGCACACCTTCAGTCATTGGAGCTTCCCAATGACTTAGTCTCTCTCTATGGCCGGTAAGCTGTAGAGGTTCTTCAACACCTACAGGTTCCATTGCCAGATGACACTCCTGCTGAGTGGCGTGATCAACCTACTCCTGTCGATGATACTGCACATCAGGTGGCTCTTAGCTACAAGCGTCAACGACACTTTTCTGCTGGATCATCTTTGTCTAGTGCTATTCCTGAGCCTACTAATCCAGCTACTACTGCTCCTCCTCCCACTGCTCCTTCAGATTCCATTTCTCAGCAGCTTGCTACTATCATTGCTCGACTCGACCGCTTGGATACCTTTGAGCATCATTTTGACCACATTGATTAGCAGCTTGGCCATCTCACACAACAGTCTGATTCTCTTGGTCAGCAACTTGAGCAGCACATTGCTAATTTTCATGAGTTCCAGACTACCACCACTGAGACTCTTCATTCCATCAGCTTCATGATGGAACCCTTCATTATTCCTCCACCGAGCCTACCTCCTCCTCAGGACCCTCAATGATCGTCTGATTTTAATGTTGTCAAAGGGGGAGATGTTTATGATTTAAGACTTAGGACTTATGTTAGTGGAGCTGATTGATTTGATATATTTCATTTTTTATTTCTTTTTATGTATTTCATTGGATATTGTATCTTTTGGATATATTTTTATACATATGATGTTTATTCAGCTTATTTGATTTGGTATTTGGTGTTTGCTTGAGTTATGATTATATTGTTTATCTCTTCTCTTTGTATTTGGTTGTTGATGACAGTATAGTTGATTTGGTGTTTAATAATATTTATGGTTTTGTGGCATGTATTCCAAAAAAAAGGGGGAGATTTCCAAAATAATCAAATCAAAATGTTTTTAAATGAGTTTTGCAAATTAAACTTAAATTGATTACCAACATCAAAAAGGGGGGGATTGTTAGACCCTAGGTTTTGATGATTGAGTCATGTGTGAGTCAATTTAAGTTATTTGTAATTTTTCATAGTGGTTTATATGTTGGTATGGGTGTACCAAATGTTGTAGTTGAGTGGTACGGCCATACGGCTTGCCGTACCTATTGAGTACTATTTTATAGAGTTTAGTACGGGCATACCATTAGGTGGTAAGGCCGTACACGAACTCTCAGGAAAATGGTTTGTCATGAAACATGTTTCGGTACAGGCATACCATTGGGTGGTACGGCCGTATGCAAACTTGCAGGAAAATGAATTTATCAGGAAACTTGGTTTGGTACGGGCATACCAAGTGATGGTACGATCGTACCACCTTTCCCTCTCTTTTCCTAATGGATATATTTGAATCCGTACAAGCATATGAGAATAGTACGGCCATACGCGACTTATAAAACAGACATTTAAGTCTGTTAAATGGCTAGTTTATTGTAGAACACTTTACACTTTCATTTTCTAACAAGCTAAAACTTGCAGAGCTTCTTTTTCTTAAGAATATTCATCTATTTCAAGTAAGTTCAAGCTTGTATTCCTCAAATATCTCCTTGTTTGTATTTCTATAACCTAAAGATTAGGTTTTCTTATTTTAGGATTGGTGTGTGATTAATCCTTGGGGATTAATTTATATTTGAGTTGATTATCAGATTGATACTGTAAAGGTTTGAGTGTGAGCCTAGAAAACACTGAGGTATTGGATTCATTTGGGAATCCATTTTGTAAATTGATTGATTTTTAGTGGAACCCTAAGTTGAGACTTAGGAGAAAGTGGACGTAGGCAAGAGTTTGGCCGAACCACTATAAAATCCCACGTGTTGCCATCGTAGAAGGAATTTCAAAAGGATTTATTGCTCTCTTCTATTATAAATGATAGTTTTCTTTTTCAATAAAAGTTATTTATATTCAAATGAAAATATTATTAATTTATACTCTTCATATTCATGCTTAATTTTGACAAACAAAATCATAACAAATTCTAAAACGAACACATACATACATACCACTTTCACATTTGCATTGAACATGAGGAGACAATTGATAGGTGACATGCTACGGATATACATGGATAAAAAAAAGCGCAATTGATAATTTAATTTGAAATTTCAAGTTAAATATTAAAAATTTGCATATTGCCTTTATGATTCTACATTTCATTCTTTAGTTCCGCAATAAAATAGGACACATTATGTGTTTTTTCCTTTTTCTTTTTCCTTGAAAAGCTTTAGTAAAAAGATCACTCCATTGTAGTCAGAAATTAACTAAGGAGCACAAGGTGGCGGATTCTGCTTACCCTTGAATGAAACTTTTACATTAGAACAAGAAGAACCCATGGTAGTCTTTTTACTACCTTGAGTGCCTTTGAAAGCCAAATCAATATCCTCGAGTTCAATTCCTTCACAAGGAACATCTGGGCTACATATTAATTGCACTGCATCATTTGAAATTGTTGTTCCTCTAATGTTCTTGAAATGAACATCTTTCACCTTTACTCGTGATCCCTATATCATATGCACAATTCATCATTCATACATCTACTAAGTCTAACTTCATTACTAATTGCATATATAAGCTCAGTACTATCATATAAAATCTAGTTTTTGATCCCAATTATGAACTCATTAATAAAATTATAATGTATGGTAACTCTCATCAAATATTATAAATATATTTGTTAGTGCTTAAGCCATAATTATTAATGATAATCATGCAAGTTAATAAATCTCATTGTGATATTTAATGAGAATTCATGCATGTTATAATACCATGGATGAATTTATGATTCTACGTGGAGGATGACACATGTCTTTTACCTTGGTTGAGCTATCGGAACCATAATTCTGATCTATGATGATGGGATTCTTCACTTGATCCATGATGATATCTTCAAAGACGATGCTCAAGGCATTGCCTGGTGGGGAGTCAGCAAAGGTTTTGATTCTAGCGCCATTTGTAGTCTTGGACAATGTACAATTTCTCACAATAACTCCATTTACATCAGCCTCATTGTCTGTTTTTCCAAGACTACCAATGCTGTACATAAATAATTTGCAATGTACACAACATTATGAAAAAGTTAAATGACATTTTATGAACTTTAAGCTACCCAACAATGAGTTTAAGGTCAATTACTTTTCTTTTTCTTCTAAAGATAGAAAATTTTTTAGCAAGATTAATTATGAGTTCAAAATACACAATCAAGACTCAAAATTAGAAGAAATTTAAATCACCAAAAGTGGACCATTTTCCACCCGAAAGAATTATATAATGAAGTAGTCATTCCACCTCACTAAATAACGTGGAAAAATGATTTAATAATTAAAAGTAATTTGTAGGAAAAATAATAATCCATTATTTTTAAAAAAAAAAAACAAAGTAGCAGTTTCATTTTATAATTTATTCTTCCAGGAAACACTATATAAAGTTATGATATGGTGGATATTATTACCTAATACCATGTCCTGGGCCACAAAAGATATTGGTGATGGTGGCATTTGTAATTCCTTGGCCAATGGAAATGCAGTCATCGCCAGTTTGGATGTTACTATTATATATATTGACAACATTTGTGTCACTTATGTGCAGGCCATCAGTGTTAGGACTCTCATCAGGTGCGCTAATTTTGAGATTGTATGCTGTAAATCCACTGCTATCAGTGACATGAAAATGGAAGAATTTACTATCCACGGAACTTATATCATGAACAACTGAGTTCTTCACCTTTATCAGCTTTACCGACTGCAAATACACATGAATCAGCTTTATCAATAATTTCCTTCAATTAAGGTTTTGCTTGTATCATCTTTTATGTAATATAGTTCATATGAACTATGGTAAGAAACGATTAAGTGTATCAACTAAAATTGTTTAAATATTTCCATGATATATGAGTTCGTTAATTGAAAATCTAAATGCATGAAGCATCTCCCAGAGTCATGGACCTTATTGCAGTATATTACACTACAAATCAAACAAGAAAAATCTCATTAGTAGTTCAAAATCATCAAATTTGACTTACAAATATATTAAATTGAGAATTCAATCATCAAATTAAATGTGTGATTTGTAATCTATTTGTTAGCTTAATTTATACTCTAACATATCCATCAAACAATTTAACACATGATAAAATATAGTAAAGATTTTCTTACAGTTGGAAGTCGAACGCAATCTTTGTTTGTCTTACAATCATTATACTTCCAAACAGTAGAACCTTGTCCATGAAAAGTGCCTCCACCAGTTAAAATCAAACCATCAATATCCTCAAATAAAATCCACGAGTCTTCTGAATACTGACTCAAGTCATTTGTTGCCTTTATAGTTCCCTTGACCTCAAATGTTATTGGCACCGGGCTTTTGCAAGGCCCTTGAAATATTAAAGGTCCTGTCAAAAAATTTCCTACTGGAACTACAACTTTTGCTACTTCACTGCTACCCTTGCATGCCTCTTGCCATGTCTTCATAAATTCCTACAAATACAAAGTTGTACCAACCATGCCCAATCAAATCTTATGATTAATACCCTTTTAAGGAATTCATTCCCTTTCTATAGATGAACCTTGATATTAATTTAAAGTTTTTGAACTTATTTAGACTGAACACAATTATTAAGAATCAAAAATGAATTCCATAAAATTTTTAAAATTTCATTTGGACCAAGCATCATCTTAAAATCCATCATAAACTGAAAAATCACATCAATTGTTTTTTAACAGTGAATGAAATTTTCTTTTAATGATAAATGACCAATAGATTTCTGATAAAAAAATTATAAATTTTGGACTTTCAATGAAACTTCTTGTCATTAATCATATAAATTAAGTCATATATAACTTCCATATAAAACTCACCATTGTATTATCTTTTTTATCATCTCCTTTGGCACCGTAAAATGTGACGTCAAAAACTTTAACTCGACCTTCAGTACCACTGACTTGAGCCATGCGTCTAGTTAAACCTTCTACATTATAAGAAAGTAAACTCATGCCTAGCAAGACAATGAAAATTCTGACTCTGAAGGCCATGATAATTGTTCTCAATTAGCTTAAGATTTTCAAGATCCTTTTACAGATCCTGCATCTAAGATGAGAATATGAAATGATTAATTAATAAAACTATAGCAACAGGCATTAAATTTATATACAAGTTTAATAAGGAATTAGTTTTAACGAATAATATCAAATCCGAGACTTATCCTTAATCTTTAGTTGGTTTTATTATCTGGATAATTAGGGTGTCTAATTATCATTTGGGGATAGGATTTAACTAAAATGGAACATAATTTCTGTTTTAGACATTTAAAATAGCCTTCCTTTTTTAAGTAAAAGGTTTTCTAGGCCTCGTCACAATAAATGCAGAACCTATAATTTTCATCAACCAACCTTATTTATGTATTCTTACATATTACATATAGAGTTGGTATATATCGATATGTTATTTAAATTTAAATGCATTTAAACAGATAGACATTTAGAACTTAAAATATAGAGATCATTGAGTAAAATGTATTGAAAATTTAGTCATTTTCAATAACAGGTTTTGAAGTAATATCTAGTGTCTTGACTAAGTCATAATAATATTTTTTCCATTTTAGATTATTCGATAATATGATTTTGATACTAGGGTTTAGAAGTTTGGCCCTCTCAAATGTCATATTATAAATGCCTATTTTCTATTATAATAAATTCAGTTCTCTACTATACTCTCCTTATTCATATTATCATCGTTAAATTTTTACCTCTCCTTTGTGAGTCCTTCTTCAGTATCTCAAAAAATATCACCGCTTTATTCATTTGATATTAAGTATTGTTCTAGAGGTTTTTTTCATTTTATTTTAAGAGATCTTATGAAATCAAACTAATATTATTTTTCCATATTTATTATTGTACTTATTTCTTTTTCTTATCATCTTTTTCCTATTTCTTACCTTCATGCTTTCTCTTAATTAAATATAAAATATTGTTGTTAAACTCTTGCATTTATGAGATTTTATTATTTTTTTATATCAAACGAGTTGACTTCATATGTAAAATCAAAATTTTCACAACTATGTCATTGGAACTTGTTTGGTCGAATTTGGGTTCACAACTTATATAATGAAATCAATGAAAGGATTTTATAAATAGATATAACACAAAGTTAATTAAAAAGATAACATATAAAAATTAACTTCTAATGATCATGAAACAAGATCTTTTAAATCACCCACTCTCATATGGAAATATTATGTTTATATGCATTTGCACCTATGATTCATTTCTTGGTTCTTCACATCTAAATAAATATAGAAATAATATATATTTCATTTTAAATCCTAAAGACTAAAAATTAACATGCAAATTGCATTGTAGAATTTGCTCGGAGGGAAATTGTATGCTTGTCTTCACCCCCCAATTCTGCAAAAGAAGATAATGATTTGCCTTACTAATGGACCATTACCTACATCAGTATAATAACACTAAGTAGTGAAGAAAAGCATGGAGAAGAAAATGTATTTTATATTGTATTTCATATGTATTTAAACAGGCATTACAAAATACATTTCTAGGTAAATTAAACATGCCTCGTTGGAAAAGGAAAGTTCTAGAAAAGAGTACTAACAACAGCTATGGACCCAGTCCAATAAAGCCCAATAATCAAAGCCTAAACTAGCACTCCCACCAGAAAAGGAAGTTGTTGGAGGCAAAGAAGAAAGGATAATATTTTCAATAAGAAATGGCTCCATACAAACTAAAGAAGATGAACGGATGAAAACTTTTGAAAGAATCTAAATGCCTTGGTAAGAACAAGAAGCATTTGAGGCACCAATCAAAAATGTTCAAAAAAGTGAACCTCATCGGTCAAAACCTTTTAGGTATTCACAGAACAACCCTAGCTCTTTCTCCCCTTCAGTTTCTCTCCTGTGTTCTCCATTCTCTTCTGGTTCCTATTTAAGTTCAAACCCTTTTCATGCTTTGATCTTCTGTTTAATCTCAGAACCTGTAGCCTGGCCACTTGTCGACAGATTAGAAATAATAACCTTTAACCAAGACAAAGCTGTTTGAAACTCACTAATCCCAAGAACCTTCGTGAAGAAATTAGCTAATTGATATGTAGAAACCACATGAACAGTTGAAATGAAGTCGATGTTCACACTATTCCAGATGATGTGATAGTCGATCTCAATATGCTTGGTCCATTCATAAAAAAGGGGGTTGGTCATAATGTACTGAGCAGTCTTGCTATCGTAGTGCATCAGAATGGGCAATGACGATGAGATCTAAAACTCTTGCAGAAGATAAGTGACCTATTTAAATTTAGCTACCATTTTTTCCATGCTCCTGTATTTAGCTTTAGTCGATGACTTGCTAATTGTGTTTTGCTTTTTTGCTATGAAGTTTATATGCATTTGCACTTATGATTCATTTCTTGGTTCTTCATAATTATATAAATATAGAAATAATATATATTTCATTTTAAATTCTCAGGATTATAAAAATCAACATGCAAATTGCATCATAGAATTTGATCGAAGGGCAATTATATGCTTGTCTTTACCCCCCAATTCTGCCAAAGAAGGTAATGATTTACCTTGCTAATGACCATTACCTACACCATTATAATAACACTAAGTAGTGAAGAAAAGCATGGAGAAGAAAATGTATTTTACATTGTATTTCATATGTATTCAAACAAGCATTACAAAATACATTTATAGGAAAATTAAACATGCCTCGTTGGAAAAGGAAGGTTCTAGAAAAGAATACTAACAATAGCTATGAACCTAATCCAATAAAGCCTAATAATCAAAGCCTAAACTAACACTCCCCTCTGAAAATGAAGTTGTTGGAGGCAAAGAAGAAACAATAGCATTTTCAACAAGAAACGATGTTGTACCAACTAAAGAAGATAAAGGGACAAAAACTTCTGAAAGAAGCTAATTGCCTTGGTAAGAACAGGAACTGTTTGAAGCACCAATCAAAATGCTCCTAATTACAATGGTAAGTCACTATTTATTTTAACTCGGTAAATGGTAGAACCATTGCATTTTTTAGAAGCACGTAAAAATGGCCCTTTGAAAAATTTTAATCTCTACATATTGCTATGTGAGTTATTTGATCCAAAATTATCATCTAACTTACTAAAGTAGCAATCAATATATTAATCGAGGTAAAAGGCGTTTAAATTTCTTCATGAGTTTTAGCGATCTATTTGAAGATGGCGGAGCTAGTTCTTAAATTTTAATGTCAATCAGGTTCTTTAATCCTTATGCAATTTCTGGAAGACTGAGTGCGAATATTATTCCATCGTGTCTATTCGAGGACTAGAGATGATTGTAAAGGTGTTTCTTGGTCATCTTAATAATAAGGAAGAATTGGTTTATTTGAGGCTATACCTCACCGTTCTATAACTAGCTTAGTGAATTTTATCATTGAACTATATTTGAATTAATGATCATGATCTGACAATGAATGTTTGTTACTTTTGGTTGAGAAGTTTTTCCAAATTAATATTATTCTAAAATTTCATTTCATTTTTTTCTCTGATAAATCAAAGTTATGTTTATTTTATTTTTATCACAAAGAATAGAAGGATCATTCCTTCCTTGTAGGATCAACCTTTCTTCCACTATTATAAAAATTGTTATATTTCTACACTTGGGAAGTAGGAATTAATTTGACAATTTTGACAATTGATACGTTTACTGACAGATAAAAGGTTATATACGAATGAAGGAATATGTAAAGCATTCTTTAAGGTTTTTTTAGGGTGTAAGATGATGTTACATGTATATACTGTCTTATTTGTGCTACCATCTGGTAAAGTAACAAGTTTAGAAGATCATATTGAAAATTGGTTGAAAAAATATTATGAATGAGTCATATGTGATGTAACACCTGTATATATAATCCATGAACATATATCCATGCCATTTTATTGTAAATTGATAATTGAATTCTTACTTATAAGTCTAGCTAATTCCTGTGTTTGTTATTTCCTATTTGATAATGGAGACAAGATCCATGTTTATGATGAGGAGTCTTCATGACGAGCAAACAAAGGAGAATCATCGATAATCAGATTAGCCTTTTCTTCTGTTCTCCTAACTATGCATTGCATTGATGATCCCTTCATTTATAGTGTGAATTTCTCATTATTTTTCTATGCTTAAGACCATTGCATACGCTTTGTTAACATTCGATAGTGGATCCATGATGAGAATTTGATTGCATACATTATCGTAACACTCTTTGAGACCCATTAAAAGCTATATAAGTCTATCCTCATTCTCCATCTCAATAATTTATTTTGGAAAGTTACACTTACACATAGGTAAGGAGCGAAGGCACCCAAGCTCATCCTACATTCTTTTGAGTTTGGTAAAGTACAACATGCTTGTCATATCTAACTAAATGAAGTAACTTATCTTGCACTTAATATGAAAGAGTTATGATCCATTACTTTTGCTAAATTGTTCCTGTAGTTCATTCCATAGTTGCTTAGTAGAAGTAACATATATGAAGGATTCAACCAAATCTTTTGATAAAGAATTCAGAATCCATGAGATAACCATGGAATCGGTACATCTCCTCTTCTGGAATTTGACATAAACCATCAACAAAACAAAGCTTATCTTTGGAACGTAAGGCTATAATCATTAACCGACTCTATAGTATATAGTTGTGACCATCCAAGGGAATACTGACTAAGACATGACTAGGCTGATCGATATTTTGTAGAGAAAGGGCATTTTGAAGGTTGGCTATGGTATTTTCACTTTGATCAGCCATAATATAAATCTTGTTATGCCTGCTCTGATACCATGAAGAAAAGCATAGAGAAGAAAATGTATTTTATATTATATTTTATATGTATTCAAATAAGCATTACAAAAGACATTTATAGATAAATTACACATTCCTTGCTAGCAAAGGAAAGTTCTAGAAAAGAGTACTAATGACACCTATGAACCCAGTCCAACAAAGCCCAATAAGCAAAGCCTAAACTAATATCCCCCTGAAAACGAAGTCGTTGGAGGTAAAGAAAAAACGACAACATTTTCAATAAGAAAGTGATGTCGTACCAACTAAAAAAGATGAAGGGATAAAAACTTCTAAAAGAAGCTAAATGCCTCAGTAAGAACAGAAACCATTTAAGGTTCCGATCAAAAATGATCAAAAAACAAACCTTATTGGTCAAAACCTTTTAGGTATTCACAAAACAACCCTAACTCTTTCTCTCCTTCAGTTTCTCTCATATCTGCTCCATTTTCTTCTGGTTCCTATTTAACTTAAAGCCCTTTTCATCTACTTTAATCTTTTATTTAATCTCAAAACCTGTAGCCTAGCCACTCGTCAATGAATTAGAAATAAGCACCTTTAACCAAGATAAAGCTATTTGAAACTCATTAATCCAAAGTGCCTTCATGAAGAAATCAGCTAATTGACATGCAGAAACCACATGAAAAGTTACGATGAAGCTATTGTTCACACTATTCCATACAATATGATAGTTGATCTTAATATGCATGATCTGTTCATAAAAAATGGGGTTGGTCGTGATGTCTTGAGTAGCCTTATTGTCACAGTGCAATGGAATGGGCAGTGATAACGAGATTTGAAACTCCTGTAGAAGATAAGTAACCTATTTAAGTTTGGTTACCATTTTTTTCATGCTCGTGTATTTGGCTTTAGCCAATGACTTACTGACCGTGTTTTACTTTTTTATCTTCTAAGAAACGAAGGCACCACCAAGGAAAACACAGAAGCTAGTTAAGGATTTATGAGAAACTGGGCAGGTAACCCAATCGGCATCATAGAAGGCCCACTAATGGACCATTACCTACACCATTATAATAATACTAAGTAGGTTGTACGTTTTTCATAATTTTCTTAGCATTTTATCTATATTGTAGAAATATTAATTAACTTTATCCTTTCTTTTGTATATTTATATATAAGAGATTGAAGATGAGGTGATTCTAGAAGAAAATGGCGCAAATTGATAACATCATATTCCATCTAATAAGCTAAAAACTATTAACTTTTTAATCCAAGTTTGGCTTGCATTTTTAATCAAGATAAAGGCATGTTTGACTAAACAATTTGTTTTATGACTTACATTTCCATTAAAATCATGAGTTTTATAGCTAATCTATGTGGTTAAGGACTGAAAGGACTATTTTAAATTATGTTCTGTTTTCCTAGCAAAATTTGTAATATTTTAGCTTTTATTTTTAAGATTATGAAGAACGAAATTTTCTTTCTTGATCAAAGTTATCAATGTTTATGATTTGATATTATGAGATCTAATTATATTAGTCAATAATTTTCTCATAATGAAGGTAAAAAAAACCTTTTAATAAATCTTAAGCAACCATTTGTGACCTTTAATAACTTTGCTAATCCTTTAGTAGACTTTGTAACCTTCTAGAAAATCTTATGCAAACAACTTTGCAACCTTTATGGAATCAACTATATACATTGTATTAAGTGATTCTTAGTTCGTACGATTACATGTTCTAGCAAACCTTTCAAACGTTTTTTAATCCTTCGGAAACCTTTCCTAATCATTCAAAAAACCTTATATAAATATTTTTTTTAACTCTTTGTAAAATCAATTTAGTATTTAACATTTTTCACATCAAATAATAAAAGATTTTTACATCAAAATGAAACCCATCATTCTTTTAATTTTCTAGGAAGATTAATTATGAGTTCAAAATACGTGATCAAGACTCAAAATTAGAAGAAATTTAAATCACCAAAAGTGGACCATTTTCCACACAAAAGAAATATATAATGAAGTAGCCATTCCACCTTACTAAATAACATGGAAAAATAATTCAATAATTGAAAGGAATTTATAGGAAAAATAATAATCCATTATTAATTTTTAAAAAAAAGCAAGTAATACATATAGCTTTGAATAAATTCTCTTTCTTCACAAATTAATGTGTGAAAAAAATTTTTGAAGAAAAGAAGTAAATAAATATTTTTCCAAAAAATGGGGTTTAGAGAAAATTTATAAAATCAAAATAATTAATTTAAAATATTTTAAAATATTTTTTGACCTTAAATAGTTTTAAACACATTTTAAGTGTAGAAAAAAATTCAATATCAATTTCACCATCAATATTTTTAAAATTCTAATTTATTGTTTAGTAAAAGGTATCTTCATAGCTCTACTAGAAATTAAAAGTAATAATTTAATATCATTAATTTATGAAAATAAATTATATTATATCTTACAATAAAATAAAGTAATATCATTAAAAATAAATAAATTTATTATAAGAAAATTATTAATCAGTGATGGAATCAATAATGGATACAAATCTCTCTCTAATTTGTTGTTAATAGCAGTATAAATAATTGCTTTTTTGAAGAATAAATTTGTATTTAAACTAATTCCCATCAATAATATTGTTACTTTATAATGGTAGGAACCTAATAGATAAGTTATGGTGACAAATTTATGTTCTTTTTAATTTTAAGGTAATTATAATCATCATCAAAAATTAAGTTTTATTTTTTAGCATTTGTGAACTTATTTTAAAATTTTTATGAATTTTATTTCGATAAATTATATTTATCCTTTTATTTTAATATTTTTATTTTTAAAATCTTTTATTTTTGTAATAGTATTGTTAAATGTTGAATATTAGTATTTTATCAGATCTATTTTTTTGGAAAAATGTGTAATTTTATGAATATGAATAGATATGGTAGAGAAATTTATGGATCAATATTGTTGAATATTAAATATTATTATTTTAGCATATCTGTTTTCTAAAAAAAATTTATGTAATTTTTTGAATATGAGTAGATATAATAGATAAAGTTATGGACAATATTATTGAATGTGTAACTATTATATTTATTAAATATTGTTAAATATCATGATATCTTGTTTTATAAGATGTGTAGAATTTTATATATATAAATGGATAGATAAGGTAGATAAAAGTAGATGTATATAGATATATGTATAAATATATGCATATAGTATCATATGATGTTTGAAAAAATTAGCATAAATTGTTTTGAGCCTAAGTTATTTTTTTCTTACTAATAATGTTGTATGAAAGCATATTTGTTTTGTTATAGTATTATTATTCGTGTGATTTTGTACGTTGCAAGCATGCTAGAGAATTTAAGTACTCTCAAGCTTTATGTATTTTTTGACTTCTACTTGAAATAATCTTGAATCTCCAATTTGCTCATATTAGAGAATTAAGCTTAGGAACATACAATGAATAAATAAAGGAGCAATTAAAATTAAAGGAAGACTCTCTAAAGATAAAATAAAATAAATAAAGGCTGGATAAAGTAAAACGAAAATGAAATTTGCTTCAGAGTGATTTTTCTTGATGAATGATGGTCCGTCCTTTCTTTTTCATTTTGTTATTTATCTTCTCATAGAGCTGTCATCTTAAATATTGATAACTATCACATGTCCACCTCCTACACTGCCTCCATAAATCAATGTGATAACTGGCTATATCATGTATTTCTAGAAAGTTAAGCCTACTAAACCAAATAATAGGCTAATTTACTAAATATCATTTAATCAATAAAAATGTTAATAAATTTATTTAATTTTAAATTAATTAAAATCAATTTAGTTTTTACAAAAACCATTTAATTGAATCCTATTAAATTAATTAATAACCCAAAAATTAAATTAATTTTAATTAACAAAAATATTAAATGAATTAAAATTAAATAAATTTATTTAATTATTTAAATTAATTAAAATTAATTTAATTTGTGGTAAAAACAATACCCCTTAAGATGGTTTATAATTAATATAAATCAATCTTAAAATAATTAGATTAACCAAACTCAAGCCCATACCCATTAGGTCCAATATCCTTAAAAAAACCAAAATTCCCCAAATTAGAATTCAAATCCCTAATTGTAGCAACTATCCGTTAGAGGAAAACAACATTTCACTTAATGCAACCAGCTCCAACCATGATTTCCAAATAGTTTGCAACTTTCATGGCTCATGTAAGTTTTTATCACCATTTTCCTTTTTTGATGGACGTTCTGTTGAAATCTTTTTGTCTTGTCAATGGATTTCTTCTCCATTATCACCATCGTATATGCCTAGGAAAAAAATTGAACATTTCCAATTTTCAATGCTATAATGAATTCATACACTTTCACGCACTTACACTTTGTAAATGAATTAGCACTACGTATGTGTGTATATATATATAATATTATATTATATTAAAATATGATTATTATAGTTATAATATAATATAATTATACATACACATAATTTATACATATTATAAAACATATAAACTTACTATAATACCATTTCCTTCATCCTTTTATTATTATACATGCTACCATGCACAATGCAAATATAATAATCCTTTTAGATCAATTTTTTCATATCATTAGGCATGCATAAATTGATGAGCAGATAATCAATCTTAATAAAATGGTCTCAAATCATCAAACGCTTAACTCCCCCTATCTTTTATGGACATTAGTTTGCACTTTTAAATGACATTCAAAAATAATAATGTAAACTTAACCCTTTGCTCTTCTTTTTGTAGGAAGATGATAAGGTCATGAAACTGAAAGTAAAGTATTCCGACTTCGATACAACCTAATGGAGTACACATTCTAATACTCCTAAGCAATATAGTTCCTCCAACTCTACTCTTCTAAATTTAAATACTGATAAAGCAATTTTAAAATGATAACAATAGGTTAGTTAATCTTCTTTTTCAAACCTACTAGCATAACTCTACGATGATATTATTATGTTCCTATGATGAAATTATTATGGTATTTGTACTTGTGTAAAATTTTGGGATTGCCATGTTACTACCATAACTCTGTTAGATTTTTGTTAACACAAATGCTTGCGGAAATGCTCAAGAATGAGAACTTTACTAGATGAAATGAATTAAGTCTGACTTTCTAGGTGTATGACATTATGATAAGGCAGTTTAAATCACCAATCAAACTATAACAACAACCTAGGAAAACATTAAACGTAATGAGTCTGAAATATAAGTTTTGGTTGCACATCCTTCATTATCATTAATAGATAGAGAAAAAGTTCTTAATCACTTACTTGTAAAATGTATTATCCTTGCAAGTATGTCCTCTTTCCTTGCCTTTGAGCCTACTCCCACACCTGCATCTGCTCCTATCAATACTCAGTCTCAATAATAGGTAACTTCCATTCATTGCCTCTTCACCATGCTTCCTCACATTCTACTCACTAACTCATTCCCCTTTTGCAGGTTGATTCTCGCTTTGTATCTTGAGTAATACCTTTTTATCACATAATTGGAGAACCAGCATTCTCTTACCTAGTAAAATATTACAAGGAGCTTCTCTATGGCAAGACAATATCTCCAGTTACTTTTATTAAAGCATGGCCTTATATTCCAGATGGATTGACTAAGTGGGTGAATGAATTAACCCTACACTTCTTTGATTGGTGGGAGAAAGCTGGAATCTGGCCTCTTATTCAATTATCAATAATATAGATTCCTTTCTAAGCTTCTCTACTTTTAGCAGCTTGCTGTTTCTGGTCAAAAGATTATAATTCCTTTATATTCCGAGCCATTCCCATGTCCATTACCCTTAAAGATGTAATTCCCATGTCTAAAATCTATAAAAGCAATATTTACTTACTTGTAAATGCAAGAAATAAAGTATAAATACTCTCTTTAAGCTTAAATGATCATTAAAGCAACATTTACTTATAAATGCAACAATTTACTTTTTTTCCTCCTTTTTTATGTATTTTTTTAAATAAATAAATTAATAATAACAATAAATTTAAATCTCATTATTTCTTTTTCACTTAATTTCATATATTCTTATATTAATTTATTACTTTAAAATTTTTTAATTTATAGTATTTTTATTACATCCATCATTTTTGTATATTAAATTTTATTTAAATGATTATTAATTGATGTTCCTAAATTAAATCATGTGTGTTTGATGATAGACTAATGGTTTGATAATAATTAAGTGATAATAAGTTAAAATGGAGAATTGTGAAATGTATAGGTTAATGGAATGTTATATTACTAATTTGTAAACTAGCTATGAGAGGTATCAAATATTGAGTTAGAATAATTTATTTACTTGAGTATCTGTTATATTTTGGAATGAGAACGAATGAAACTAAGTAGAGATCCAAACTCATTGATGTTGAAGAATCAGCGGATGAGTTATGGAAGAAATTAAAATGAATTTAAAGTGAAAGGGGGTGGGTTGCTGCAAGGGATAAAAATTATCGCCCTTGTATTTTTATTTAGTAAAGGAAATTATGTAGATAATTACAAATTAATTAATTAATTAATTAAAGGAAATGAAGTACTTTGTCAAGAAGAAAACGTAAGGGAATTAAATAGAGAACTTAAGCATTTTAGGAGCTATAAGTGGGAAATTGGAAATTCTTAAAATTAGGACAGAGAAGATAGCTTGGTAACAAGGTTCTTATCAGTTAAGAGGAGGGTTCATGCTGGAAGTGTTGGATTGTTTAGTGATTAAGCAGCGGAAGAAATTTAAAATTTTCATTTTAAAACAACAAACCAAAAAAAGATCTTTGCATCAAAACACAGAGAAACCAGTTTAGATATTAGAAGTGACAGTTTGATAGTAACTCTTACTTTCAATGCAGATGTCCTTCGTTCTTTATCTCTAAAGCATTTATGGTTGTAGCAAACCAAAAACCACCAAGATAGGCAGCCTCGAATAGTATCCACACGAAACAAGGATGTCCAAGCAAGCAACCAATTGCTTCTATCTCCTTTCCTGTGAACTAGCAAAGAAAAAGAAGAAAAACTTATGGAATTTTTGACTTTCTCACAATTACTCTTGTGAAGGCCGAATTCTCCTTCTGCAGAAGAGTGTAATTTTGGCCAAAGGAAGAAGAATGGTGTGGCTTGCCCTAATTTTTTTTATAACAACATATTTATACTCCAAAATTAGGTTAAGCTGAAACCCTTTCAGCTTAAGTCAGGCCTGGGCCCGTCTGTGACTAATATGGCCTGTGACTATCACTTACCATATCATAGCCCAACCTAATAGCCTAACTTAAACCTTATGGACTTCTAAACATTAAATTTTAAGTCCATAAAGTATTAGATTAATTTCCATAAGTGATTTTCAACTTTTCCTAAAAGTACGAAAATGCCCTTTTTAGCTTGATTCCTCATTTGTAAGTGTGTGACCTCTTGGGTTCCTAATAAGTTGGCAACATGTAAAATCTTACATTTAGCATGTAAATCATGAGTGGTATCTAGTTATACATCATTATTACCCAAATATTAGGAGGTCAAATATTGGTTTGACTTCAACCCTTCCATATCAGACACCGCTGCAATAAACTCCTTTCACCATCACTATCTCTTTTA
>CANYBF011444274.1:0-17920 GCA_948192965.1 Dalechampia spathulata | reverse complement strand
GGTTTGTTTAATTGCTCAATTGAGTTGGTTAAATAAGCCGGGTGGCGACTCCACAACATTTTCTCGACGCAATCTGTCTAGTTCCTGTAGTACTTCAGGGGTCATTCGAGAGCAAGCACCGCGGCATTTCACGCCGAACAGCGTGCAGCATTCCCAGCGTCCGGGATGTGCTACTCTCACACTATATATGTCATATATGCATATCCATGCAATGCATATAGTATGAAATGCAAGTATACATGATGCACAAAGCATTATATATGTGTTACATGAAGTTGTCTAACAAAAAGAAAATTTGAGTTTATCAGTAAAATCATGAATGTAAGACCATTTATTTGACTGTTGTAAATCATTTAGGCTATTTTGAGTCTATAAATGTTATTACCACATTTAAAAATCATCAATCCCATAAGTAAAACCCACTGAAACAAGAATAAAATCAAGAGAAGAAGAGAGAAGAGGACTCACCAATGCTTAATGAGATCTTAAACTTGATTTCCAAATATGATTAGTTAAGTCTTAATTTTTGTAGAGTTTCACCTTAGAATCCAATTAAAAGTCTCTAAAATGTAATACCTGAAGGATATTTATAAGACCCAAGGGGTAAGAATCCATCACATATTAGCAATATGAGAAGAGTTGCCATTTTAGAATTTCATGCATCACATGAAGTGGTATATGCAACCATGAAGTTGAAAATTCAAATTAATGTTATCCATAAAATGATACATGCATCGGCTTATACAAGCTATAAACTAGATGTGTTGCATATCCAAATGACTCATAAGGCTAAGAAACATATGTGTACAGCTTGGTTTTGATAATAGGATCTATGTCAAGCCATATTAAGAAAAACACAAGTACATGACATGCATACATGAAAAGGCTAACTTCAGGTGTCGGCTCATAAGAGCCAAAAACTAGATACGCTATATGACCAAATGGTTTATGACATTCTAAAATGCATGTATGCAACTTGGATTCAAAAATGGACATCTATACTAAACTGTATCAAAGAAAATCTAAAAATTCATGAAAGTAGGTGAAAATTCAAGGTCAACACATTTCTTACAAGATTATAGCAACTTTTCATATAGATTTTAAAGCATTAAGAACTTGTTCAAAGTTTAATAATGAAATCTTTTCTTCATATCAATGAACTAATTTATGAAAATCTAATGAGGCAATTTTATGGTTCTTTGAATGTTATTATAGAGAATAAGTTTTATAGGTTCTAAATTCAAAGAAGAAATATAACTTTAATAATACAAGATATTAGGCAAGCATTTAGCATTCCAAATGAAGGGATCAAGATTAGTAAGAGGAAGGACTTGAAGGAAATTGAAGGATATGATGAATAGAGGCTATGAAATTAATCTCATACAATAAGGATATTACCATCCATGATCAAATAAGTGCAAGTGCTCTTAAAGATACATTTTACATTTTGTAAAAGATCATTTCACATATGATTTTAATAAGATTAAGAAGTTTTTAGATTAAGAAGTTTTTTCTATGTCAATGATTTAGAAATATGTGAGATATAGTATATCATGAATCATAAGCCTTTAAATTTATATCATTTACTTATGTCCTAGATGGGCAATATCACTAAGTCCAAGGAATTACCCTATGGGATGTTTTTAACAGTTTTGTTCAGGTATTTTTGAGATCAAATTAGATGGTGACAAATTTAGTAATCTATCAAAGGAAGACGTGCTAAATTTGCAATTTATCAAGAAATCAAGAAAGTAGAAAGAAGAAAAACAACCAGCCAATGTTGATGTAACTAAATTTATTTAGATAGTTGAACATATTCTGCAAAGTCAAATGTGCTTAATGAATAATTATGAACACTCGACAAATTCTAATTTCATTGAAGAAATCTCCTAAACCGTTACTTAGTGCATTGAAGCTTTGACTATCACATCCACACACTTAGCATATTATAGTGCATTGATCATATATGTGATGAATGAGTAAGCATGCTTTTAAATAAAATTATGGTATAAAATGGAAATGAATGTTTAATGATGAGGAAGTATGTAAAGCTGGTGAAAGAAAAGTATTTTTAAAGTAAATGTTACATAGGAAGTGTTTAATGTGCTTTTAGGAAAGTGCCTCTTATGCTACATAAGGTGTTGTTTGTGAAGAATGCTTGTTGAATTCTTAGTGTATATACTTCTATGTATGATTAGAATGAGGTATACATGCATATTATGGACTGGTATGTGTAACGAATATTAATTTGTATTTATAGTATGTATTGGTGTGTTATTTAATGATTTAGGATTTTTGCCAAATGAAATACTATGGAATGATGGTTTAATGCCTTATATGTTAATATGTCATATGTATGTATATGTATAAGTATGTATGTGTGTTAGGATGGCAATACATGCTAGGTGGCAATAGTTGATTGGTCTAGATGATAAAACATAATCTCTATGATTATAATAGTTAATTGAGATTAAACATCAAAAACCCAATGATTTAATATCCCAACTAATATAAATAAATCAAATAATCAGAAAAATTAAATCAAATTAAATAAATAAGCATGTTACTTTTTCATTCAAATTAACTACAAAGTCAAAAGCAATATTTCTAGTAGAGTAATACACTAAATTCAAAAGAAAATGTATTCAAAGTATTTCAAGTGGTTTCTACAAGTAATTAAAAATATAAATCAAAGTAACATCACAAGTTTATTCACTTGAAAATCAAACAAAACTAAGTCACACACCCAAGCAAATGACATGCAACTTTTATCACACCAACCATAAAAGAAAGTTCATTATCATGACATGAATCCACAACATTCTAGTCACACACTTAATTATGCCATATTTAATAATGCCAACTAATTATTCCTTCTTACAAACAAAGCAAACAACTCAACATGGTGTCCACGTCTCTCAACCTTACAACTTTGGTGAAGATTTTTTAGATATTAAATATGAAGCCAAGAAATGAAATGGGCAAAATAGATTGACAAAACATCTGCAGGAAAATGGCAAGAATTAGAATCTCTCAGGAATGGTTCGATATCATCAAAAGAAATTTGGTGAGATCATCATCATATAAAACCATTGTTTCTTCATTCTAATGCTGCTTAAGTCTTAATGAACCCAACATAAAAGGCCCCCTAGATGCAATAGTAGTTTGTTATGGGAAATTCATTTTTGAAATATCATTTTCTCAAAGGAAGAAATCACCATGGAAGATAAAGCTACTTTGAAAATCAAAGCATTTTTCAAGGGTCTTCTTGTAAGTTCATCTCAAATTAGGGTTGTCACTTCCTTTCTTGCTTTTAAAATTTGTTCACCGATGTGAGTACAGTTTTAGCCCATTCTCCATAAAATCGTATCAAGATCTTGTTATGGCATTACTCTTGAGGATAGGATATTAGAAACCTCACTAAACTTAATTATCCAATTAATACTACATAGTTTACCTCTGATTTGTCTTCTTCTCCTTCCTTTGGTTGTTCATCCTCTTCCACTTATAACAAAATTCATTCGATTAAAACTTCTTTTGTCGTATGTGCACTTCAACATTCCAAGGACAAACAACATGGAGAAGCTTACAAAGGTTATTAGAAATACAAGAGCTATAAATTATTACACTAATAGGTCCCAGTTTATCAATCATCCGATAATTCAATTTTAGATGATAACGAATTTAAATACGACCAACAAAGAGCTATAACAGAATTCATAAAGGCTTGTCATGTTTAGAGAAAATTATACAAGCAACTTCAACATCACAAAGAAAGCTTACAAGTTATTAGTTCTTTGGAATCCATGGAAGAGGTAGAATTAATGATAATTGAGAAATACTAATTAAGATAATAATTATACAAAGTAACATCCATAATTAGAAGGTAACAAAGAAACACAGAAAAAGTTTCGATTGAATTTTTTATTCAAACAATGAACTACCGAAAAGCAAACACTGATTAAAACCACTACCCTATCATTACCCATCACCAAACAATGATTTCTAGTTCATTGAATTGTCAGTTCTAGTTGTTTAATCATTCATATATTGAGAAAAAATACAAAGAGGATGAAAATTTTAAGGGATACATTAACCATAACGAAGAAGATGAATGTTAATGACATTCAATCAGAGTTTTCATTACATTAATCATAGATTAAATTAAAAATGGAAAATGTAAGAGAAAGCTAATTCCCAAAAGCGGAGGTGAAAGTTGAAAGAAAATGATTTTTTAACAAAAAGAAATGGTGTACTGGTTAATTACGCGATGGCTCTTAAAAAAGAAAATGAAAATATTCTAATTATTTATACATTAAGAAGAGCACTAATTATTTATGCACTAATTAGTTATACATAGTCACTGAACTAATATTTTTTTCTTGATATTATGATATCTGTATATTTGGTATAAAATTATTAGTTTTATGTATAAAGATAATCTATATAAACTATCTATACAACTTAATGAATTTCTATCAAATTCTTTTATTTTAATCAAAAGTGTTATAATATTATCAAATTTAATAATAACTGAGGATTGTTGTGTACTGTGTTTATCTGACTTGTTTGTCAGTTTCTTATGGATTTGGTTCGAGAACACTGTTTTTTAAGCCTTATGATTTAATATTGCTGTTATAACTTTATAATAAATTCTATAAATAGGAGCTTTTTTTTTTGCAGGTTTGTAAAAGATTTTGTATTTTGATTTGCAATGCTAACAATTAATGTTGATAAAATATTTAGTTAAATAAAGAAATTATAAAATTAGGAAAGTAATTAAAATATATCAGATTTGTTGTGAGATTAGATTGAAATATTGCTAAAAGTGAGTCATGAAAATTTGTAATTTTAATATGTTTGTAAGACATAATAATATGGGACTATCTATGAACTAATCTTTAAAATAATTTTAGAAAAACATAGAGCAAAATGGTGTGTTTTTGATGTTAAAAGTAAAGTTTATTCACTTAAACAATCCTACTTTGATATATAATTTTTAAATTTATTTTTATGTAGATGGATGATATGAATGTTTAATATTTAATGATTTAATATGTTAAAATTAATTTTTATTATGTAATAGTTTAATTTATTAAAATTAATTTGTAATATCTAATTTTACATAAAAAAAAGTTTTAAGGAACAAAATAAATTTAATACTAATTATTTTACTTCGTTATTTTAACTGTTACTAGCAAAAGGTAGAAAATAATTTATTTAATCTACAGTAGTATATTATTGTGTTATTGAATAATATAAATTATGTATCAGTCCAAATATATTTCTGTGAGATTTCAATTAAATTGAAATTAAGTTATGATGTAAATAACTCATTTAAATTGCTTTTGTATTAAACTATTAGTATAAATTAATTGTAATAGATAAAACTAAATAATAATTAATCCTTTTTACGAATATCTTTAATTATTTTTATTATGTAATAATGATAGTTTTAATTTATAATAACTAATTTTAATCTAACAATTTATTGAAAATAAAAAATAAATATTAATTATTTTTATTATTTAATTTACCAAAATTAATATTTATTATCAAATTTTACATGAAAATAAATAAAAATAAATAATTATTAAGTATAATTTTATAAGAATTAAGTATAATTTTATTAAAAATAAATTTGTTAAGATAATTCAAAATAAATAGGAACCTATCAAAATATAAATAATTTATTTCAACTAATTAAACAACCATTGTTTTTAATTGTGTGTAAACCAAAAGTAAATTTTTATTTCTGTTTCATAGTTACTTTCTTAAATTTCTCTTTTTTCTTTCATTTAAAAAATATCAACGATAGTATTTAATTATTATGAATCCTTTTTATTAGTATGATAGACATATAATAAATATTATTTTTTGAATCCTTACATGTATTCATTGTTGTTATTTGTATTTGTTAGTTTATTGAAAATCAAGAAATTATAACATTATTTATGATGGTTCAACATAAATTTTATCTACATTCACTTACTTAAGCAATTATTTAAGTTTCTATTAAACTTTCTTAAAATTACAACAATAAGGTTCTTCAATCAAGAACCAAACCCTAATATTTTTAAAGTTCAAATTCAAACCTCTCTTCTAATTTCCAATAACAAACCTCTAATATTTAACTCTCACCAACTTACAATGAAAAGCAATAATAAGAGAGTTTATCCCAGAAATGAGAGAGAGATAATAACGAATAGTAAGAATTAAGTTAGTTACACATTACAACCAACTTCTAGTAATAAATACTTTTCCTTCTCTTCAAATGTCTGTTACTAATGCATTTATTGCAAATACATCTATTGTCCGCAAAAAACTCAATTTGTAAAAAACATGCACTCGTATGTGAAATCATATAGGTAAGGTGAAAACAGATGATATAACTATACATAAGGAGGTACAATTGTATGATTATATATTGCCCAATTAAAAGTAAAACATAAAAGACATAAAAGATTTGATCCAAATCACAGTAGGAGGTGGTACAACCATATCTTTGACTATCTTACATGAATTTGATCCAAAATAGAGGAATTTGTGACAAGTTCAATGTACAATCATTCATTATAAGAGATATGGAAAAATTTAAGTAGAAAGAGATAGTACAACTATACCATTATCTACTATAATAAAGAGTAGTTAACATCAAAACTAATATATATGATGCTGACTAAAAATAAATAGTTGAGAAATGCATCTTCTAAGGTAAGTACACAAGTGCTCTTAAATTTTAAAAATAATATTTTACTTTATTATTTATTATTTTCTTTACCCTAATACCAACATTGACATGATTTTTATAAGTAATATTGCTTCCAAATGTTATCATGTATCAAATAATACTCAAAATTGTATTAGGAATTAAAAAAAAGGTGACAAAAATAACATAAATAATAGATCAAAAATCTTTTATTAAAATACATTATATGTGATGAAATTCTAGTATATATCGAAGAGTAAGGATTTGCATTTATTATTAGTATTAGAGGGTTCATATTAGTTTTAATTATTTGACATATATTTATATCATTTTCTAGAACTTTTTTTAATATTTTTTTAATTCTAATAAAGTATTGCATATCATTTAAAATTTGATTATAATGCATAATTTTAATCCTTATAATTTTTATTATTATCCATATCATTTTTAAAATAGAAATTTTATCATTTTAAAATTTTATTATACATGTTTAAAATTTTATTATACATGTTTAAAATTCTATTACAATACATAAATTTTATCTAAACAAAATTTATTACATTACTATACATATCAATTTTATAAAATAATTTTTATCACCTCAAAATTTTATTATTATAAATATTATTTATAATTCTATTATGAAATTCTGTAAATATTTAAATTAAAATTTATAATAACTTAAAATTTGATATTTTAGTTAATTAATTTTCTCATTATAACTTAACATACATTCATATTTTTTTAATATCTTAATTTCATTATATTTTATTTTAATTAAGACCTTTTTGATTATATTTCATTGTACTTTATATTTAAGATATTTTATATTTATATTATTATCAATTAATTAATAAATTATTTTTTAACAAAATTTAAAAATAATTGAATAAATATTAGCATTCATAATATAAAATAAAATTCACTTAAGTGTGTGTGTGTGTGTATATATATATAATATAAATTATATTTAATTATATATATAATATAGAAATTAATTGCTAACCAAATAAAATTAATTTGTTATAAATACTTCTTTGTTTTCAACATAATAATAATAATTATTATTATTATTATTATTATTGTTATTATTATTATTATTATTATTATTATTATTATTATTATTATTATTATTATTATTATTAGTTAAATATTGAATTGTTGAAGTGATATCTGTCCAGTATGAATTTGTAATTGATAAATTATAGAGAATTTATCTTAACTTTTGTAAAAGAGAAAACATAATTTGTTGATTTTCCCATTGAAGGGAAGTAATCCTGAGTTTCAAAGAAAAGGGTCAACATCCTGGGCAAAGTGTTCGGGATGACTCTAATACTTAACTTAATATGATAATAGAAAAGTAATAAAAAGAAATTAATAAAAAATAGAGTGTTATATATAAACATACCTCCCATAAAAATCTTAGTCGCGCTACGAGTTGTTCATAAAGACTCGCATCCTTTAGGAGATGGAATCGGGGCTGGATCTACTAGGAAATCCAACTATCAGTGGGTTATTAGAATTTATCCATTCAACATTAGTGTTTATAAGTTTATAATTTTATAAACATTTACATAATTAACAAAGATATATTTTAGTCCCAATCTAGAAAATAAAATGTTTGAAGAAAATCCTGATTTTAAAATTAAAAATAAACCACATTTTCCGTAAAAGGGGTAAATTGACAAACTATAGAAGTTCAAAGATTTAAATGATAAAATATAAAAAGTTTAAGGGCTTCATTAACAAAATTTTAACGTTAAAGGTTCAAACATATCTGTTTATCTTTCAAAATTTTGAATTTTAGCTACATGACTTTAATGGCGTGTAATGTATGAATGCCTAAAGGAGTTGGACAAGGGGCTCGGATGTAATGAATCATAAAGAAAGCATAGGGGCTGAATAATTCAACGTGCCTAATATTTTTATCCTGTAATTAAGGTTCATAAACTTAGCATCGTATATAAAAGTGGCAGGCTAAACTTACTTAAATTCATGGAAATTTCATTGCTGTTGTTGGGATTGGCGTAATGAGACATTTTAGTAAGAGTGCACCTCGAGTTTAGCAAAGATCGTTCTCAACCTTCACTATGGGCATGGAGGCGAAATTTGCAGGCTCACGAGGAATCCATCCGCATCTGAAACTGAATACCTTCATAAATCTTAATTCACTCTCATTACCATATAAATAATGATTTTTTAAAAAAATAATTATTACGTGGTGGAAAATGAATACAAATTATTAGATTTTATTGAAAAGAATATTCTTTCAATGTATAACTTCTACTTTAGAAAATCTTGAAATTTAAATTCTAGAGACAGCTGCAGGAAATATAAAATTGAAAAAAAAAAAACCGGACCTCCAGTTTGAAGTTCTATGCCAAAAGTAGTCATCTCTGTGATTTAGAGATTTATGCAAATCCGACAACAGTAGAAAAACAAACACAATCAAACCACTGAAGCAGCACGCCTTACAGAGAGCCTATAATTACCCTGTCTTTACCAGTTGTCCATGCATAAATATAGTCATTAATCAAGTTTTATACGCTTATTTTTCAAGGAAAGACAAATTTATCGTGATCAATCTTCTAACTGAGATATGATACTTGTGAAAACTCGGTAGCCTTGGCACATATCAGAGAACAGGCAGTACTCGTTCTTGGCATGGTATGTTGCCATTAAACCTGCATAAAGGAAGTAAAAAATTTCCATAAAAAATTTCTATGCAGTGCCACAACGATTCCCCGACAACTCCTAGATCGGATGAAATCAGACTACACACTAGGAAAACTTAATGATGAACATGACTCTAACCAACACGATCAGAATTCATCCACCATGATCAACAATCAGAGTCCGGCATACGCAAGGAGGGTGGGCATGGGTCGGGAAAATCTAGGGAACCAAAATTCTCCAAACTTGAATCGAAGTTCAAGGATTTTGAAATTTAAAGAATCGCAACATAACTGAAAAATTCAGACGGGTTCAATATAAAGATTAAAAATTCAGAATGGTTCAGTTCGAGGTTTGGTACAACATGATTAACAGTAGATACTGGTGAATTTCAACATATTTATATTTTTTATTAAAATTTCACATATTTTTTAAAAAAGGAATTGATGACACATAATTTTTGAAAATATATAAATATAAATAGTTTCTACTTATTTACTTTGGTTATTAAATTGAGCTAAAAATGTCTTTAAATATAAATTTGATTAATACAGACACCAGTTATAATGATATATTAATACAATTTATGTTATTTACATAACATATTTATGTTATTAGGGTGCATATTTTTTTATTTCTATTCATTATGAGTTTGAATTAAAAATTATTATTATTTTTATTATTATTATTACAAAAATTCAATGCTAGTTTCGATTCAGTTTGGACAGTTTTGGTTCTGCGTCAGAACCTGTTCCAGGATCGACCAATATCTAAAAACATACCAAGACAGTAAATTAGGATTTCTTTTTGAAGCCAAACAATTATCAGTTTTATTCTAGTTCAGGATCTACAAGAACCATGCTCAACCCTATGCAAAATAGATCATAGCTCAAGCAGTCTGCTATGGCGGATTCTATCCTACTAATAGATCATCTAACTTGCAAAAAGTACATAAGATTAGCGTCCCCGGTTACTTGCATCATAAGGGAGGGCAGGTCTTAAGAGTAGGAAAAATAAAATATTAAATACAAAAGCAAAATGAGGTTATTTCACTTAGATAATCGAAGAATTAAGGGTAATAAAATTGTAAATGGTGAAGTGAATTCACATGACTGATTTTTTTTCTAAATCTAAATCAAGAACCATAATGCATTTGATGAAAAATGATTTGTGTAGATATTTGAGTGTTCATCTAAGCATATTATAATCATAAATGAATAAAGAAATAAGAAAAAGGTAGCATTTCACATATCAAAGATTTATATATATGAAGAGTGGGGTGAACGAAAAGGTAGGATGACATACCATAGCCTGCAGTTTGAACGTCGAAACCTTCATCCTACAATGCCCAACAGGGACCGTATTATTATACATGCACAAGTAAGAAGAAAGAAGGAAATAAAGAGAAGAAAAAGAAGAATAAGAAATAGTTATGAATAAATAAAGAGAAAGTAAAGGTACAGCATCTTACTTGCAACTCCCGAATCAGCGGCAAACTCCCAGTGATTGAGTATGGCTTTACATATCCAACAACATTTTCAGTTGCCTTGCACAATACATGAAAGCCACGAGAATCAAGATTACAAGCCACTCCAGACATGGCCTCATCAAAAGTCAGAGTCAGACTGTAGAAGAATAATATATATTATCATTTTAGAAAAGAGATTGATGATTAAAAATGGATCTATTATGTTGAAAGTGATGAACTAAACAATGGAAATTGCTTAGGTGAGAAAACAGTGAAGACAGCGGACCTGCCGCTCAGGTTTTCATCAGATAAGACATATTTTGAAACAGGGCCTCTTGAACCTAACTTCTGTAGGTTTTCATTTATATCATCCACATACTCTTGTAGTTTATTCTTCACATCTACTACACTGAAACAATCAATGTTAGCAATGATAAGCTAACACTCAGCCGTTTCCTGTAAAAGCAAATGGATAAAAATGCACCAGAAAAATAAATCCAGATCTAATTTCAAAAGAAAATATTGAACAGAAGGCAGGTACTTGCTTGTAGAAAGGAGTTAGCCTGCAACAAAAGAAAACAAGTCATGAGTTTGTGCTTATATCAATCCTATATAGTACAATTCATTTGATGAGAAAAAATACCTGACATCTCCAGATATTGTGCACTCCCCAGGAATTTGGTTGATCCCACCTCCAGGATCTACAACAAAGAAGACAGGATTCACAAAATATTATACAGCATTTTCATGTAGCACCAACTTATTACTAGAAGAAGCTAAACATACAACTCCATTGAGTAGGTTTCATCGTTGACGGAGTTGCAAATCCATAGACTTGCTCTTTTCGATGAGGAGGGAAGTCCTTGTAAAATCGTGATTGTATCTCCTTAAGTGCCTCCATGGCTAGCTCCATGGCATTTATAGCCTGTGAATAATATATATATACATTTCAATTCATAAATCAGTGGAAACCAAGGACTTCTATGTTCGGAATCAACTGTTCATTAGCAATTTTATGATATGAAATGCAACCAAGGTTGCCAAATGCAAATTTTAGCTTGAGGTCTTCAAAGTTGAATGGAATGAAATTACAACAAATAGAGAACAATTTTTAGATAGCAAAAAGTTCATGCAAAAATCTCAAAAACATCTTAATATTTCCGGATACTGTCTTGACCTGCTTTGTGTACACTTTATCAAGGACCATATTTTAGCCGTTTTGAAAACACCACGACGGGAAAGTTTCATATTGATAAACTAGCAGGCAATTGTACCATGTTTTATCACATGCAATGTTGTATGAATTAATTATGGTACGAGATAGATGGTCAAAAATACAAAAGGTTAGCTAAATGAATTGTCACAACTGGTTGGCTTTCTATTCTAGCTACCAAGAGGCAAAACCAAAAAACCAAAAAGGCATATTAAACCAATTAAGAAATTCAGTTTTGATTTTCCAAATTTTGGTTAAGCTTTTTTTAAAATACAGTTTAGTTTTGGTTAGTTTTTTTAAAAGATATCAGTTAATTCAGTTGTGTTCAATTTTTAGACTAAAAAAGCAAAATAAACCATACCGAACCAAACTAAATTATTTTATACAATGTTTACAAGTGTCAGCCCCACCATTTATGTAACCTTAATCCTTTTTATGTCAGGCAACGTCCTTGCCCTTCCTTTTTTTGTCTCATTTCATCTTCATCATTCATGATACCTTAATATTTGTTTCAATTGAAAACAATGGAAGAAAAATCAAAATGAGAAGAAGAAAAAGGAAGTGAAGACAAAAAAAATCAAATCTTGATCTTATTTTCTTGTAATTCTCTGACTTCAGCTTTTTGTTTGATGACACAAAGAGATTGATAACCCATCTTTTGTTTAATTTCAGCTTTGTTCTTTTGTTTGAATTTAACGTTTCTCATTGTTTTTCTTATTGAATTGTTTGAATGGGCCGTTTTTCTTGTATAGACACACACACACACAATGTTTTAGATTCTTTCGTGTCTAGACAAACATGGAAATAAATAACAGTAAAATCTTTGAACAAGCATGAATTTAAATATAGAAATGGAAAAAATTATCAAAGATGGATGAACAAAACGCAACTCAACAAAGTATCCATCCCAAGTTAATTAGGGAAAAGGTGAATGAATAAAAATAAATATAACCAATTTCTAGAGTGATTTCTTATTTGAAAACTGAAGCTTAAAACCAAATTGAACTGAGCTTTAGGGTTTGGTTTAGTTCCTCGCTATATACATTTCGATACAATTGAAATTCTTTAGAAGCCCAATATGCTTGTTTACGTTGCATAGGGCATATCATCAATTCAATAACTCTCCAATACATAAAAGGTTTAGGATTAAGAGCATATAAGAAGGGATCATACTTATTTTAGCAAGCCAAATACTTCAAATAAATGTCAACTGATTAATAAAGATGTTTTCAATCTATTTTCTCATCATTTTGATTTGTATAAATAAAAAAAAAGACAAATATGGATCCTACTAATAAATGCTTCGATCTCTATAACCATCTTAAGGTGTTGAAAACTAGCCCAGCCTTGTAAAGTTGTTGGGTTTCGGATATGATAATTAGTTCTTCTAAATAAATGTATAAGCATAAAAATGATAATAGAGAATAAAGCTTGTAACAGTAACCTTGTGTGCTAAACCACTGTGAAAAAGTTTCCCTGCTGCATGAAGTTTCCACGGTATCATACCACCAGTACCAATGCAAGGTTGTTTGTCTGCAGTATCAATCCAATATCTACAAACACAAGAACACATTGATTTGATTATACTTTATGAAAAAATAAGTCCAACTTCTATGGCATAACAAAAGACCAATCGAATGACTAAGGTTGGAGTATAAAAAGTAGCATTTGAAAATTTTTCCTGAATCATAACTGATATTGGAATTTAAATACATAATGCTCAAATTTTCTAAGAAAATTCCAGTGTAAATCCTAGTAACAAAGTGAAACCAATCTTAATGAATCAAAGAGAAAAATTATTGAATAAGAATTCCAAATAAGAAGAAAATAAAGATAAATGATTAAAGTGATATAAATCTTAAATCAAACAAATGAAAAAAGAAAAATAAGTAAGAACCAATTATGAATAAGAAAAATGCTCACAATTAACATTTATCCATTATATCTCTTTCGCTAACAAGAAACATGGGGATAGCTTACAGAGGTCCTCCTTTCAGCTTATTAAGTCGTCCATCTTTGACAAGGGCATCCACACCAACCCCTGTTATGGTGGAATTCTCTTCATTAGCAATGAAGACAGCAACTACGGTTGATTTCAGTTTAGGCTTTTTTTCTCCCAATTTCTTCATCAGTTCTGTAACAAGAGCTACATGTCCCAAACAATCAGTAGTTCCACGGCCACACAGTTTGTCACCTTCTCCGCTCAATGAGAATGGATCAAACTCCTACAAATGTAATATGCATAGCATAGCAAGGCTAACAACAATCAATATATCTAATTCAAAAAAAATTAGAACTCTTTTGCAAGAGGTTTCAATCCTAAACTGTATCCCGAAGCAGCAAAAAAAAAAAATACTGAACAAACTAACTCAAACCATAACATCTCAATACCATATTCGTTCTCACGGAACATCACTAAAGCTAACACCATAAAATAACCCAGAAAAATCATGAGGAAATTCAAAAGAAAAACATGAAGTTGGCGAACTTCAACAACCAGAAGAGAAAGAAGCAAGGGAAAGAACGAATAGAATACCCAATCGTTGGGGTTAGCAGTGACAACATCCATATGCATGCCTACAAAAGACAATATCTTTCCTTGTTCAGCACCAGGATACTCCACAATAAGATTGCCTCTACCAGGAAAATAAGAGACATGATCCACGACCAAGGGACCACCGCGAGTGGTGGTGCTGTAAGGAAGGAGGACATCTAACACATGTTTCACCACCCTGTCTTCTTCCGGGATCAGTTCCGGTGGATTATTCTGGACATGTTTCGACTCTCCTATGATATTTCTCAAAAGCGTAACAAACGAATCCTTATTCAATTGGCCCAGGGTTTCTTCGATGCCAGCCATTGAAAAAAAAAAATAGAACTTTCAGATTTAGTAGTGGTAGTGTCCCTGGTTACCGTAGTTCAGAGAAAGAGTCCTTCACTTATGGGAGTGAAGACGGGTCGGGGGAAATGGGATTGGCGATTCAATGTGTCCGTATGGGGAATTCGGGATTTCCACAATGATGATTTCAAAACTAGCACTTACAAAAAAAAAAAAAAGATGCTAGGAATTGGAAGTAGTTTTACAATCCTTTTTGTTATTGGCATAATCATTTGTTACGAAGCCAAAAAATATATACAATTTTTTATTTATCTAAAATATCTAAATTTTTGACAGTTAAACATCTAATTAGTAAATAGTTGAAATTTCTTTTAAATATTAATTTCAATTAAAGTAGCGTATATTACGTATGTACATTTTGTATACTAGAGATAAATATAATTGTATTATATACATGTTTGTGTTTGATTGATATCCAACATATAATATATACTATAATTTTACACAAATTTACAAATTATAATCATGTAGTTTTGATATTTATACATTAAAAACATCTTTTACGCTTGCGTTTTATATTTGTTGTTCAAGGTAATAAAAAGTTTCTTAAAAGAGAATAGGAAGCAGGTGTTTTTTGTCTTTGAATATTAAATAATGTTCTAGTTTTTCCGCAAAGAAGAAAAAGTTAAGTCAATAAATTAATAATTAAATAATTCAAATATAAAAGTGATTATTTATAGAATTTTTAACACATGAATTTGATAAAAGTAAGGTGCAAATAAATTAAATTTAACCAAACTTTACTTTATTCAAGTTCAACTTATTTATAATTAAGTAAATTTAAGTTAAATTTTTTAAATTATTTGATGTATTACAAAACTAAATAAGTTTAATTCAACCTAATAAATGTAAATTATAAAAAAATTATTTAATTTTTTATTTAAATAATTAAATAATTATAGTTTGAATTTGACTTATTTATTAAATTAATTTATATTGAATCAAACTTTAATTAGTTTACAAATGTTTTAATTTATATTCACTCACATAAAAGTAGAATAAAAATAACAAAAACAATTAAATAAAGATATTATACATGTAAATTACATTTACGTGTAAAAATGTTATAGGTTGAAGTTTGTCATCGTAGAAATAAAAGAGAAAATCAAATAAGTTTGCGCAAATTAGCAATCTTAAAACATAAATTAAGAATTTAAAAAATGTCATAGAAAAAATATAATTTTAGTTTTTATCATATTTAGTCAAAAAAATTTTGAAAATCTCAAAATTACCCCTACAATTAATTAATAACACGTTTGCAATCAAATTAAACTCACTTCACGTAATCCCTCCCATTTTTTATGCTATCACTTTCTACTATAGTTTCTACTTCCTTAACTTCTCTTTTGCATGATTTTTTCCACATATTCCTAAAACCATCATTCTAAATCCTAATTTCTTTTTCATGATAACTTTTCACATTAGAATCACATTTCTTCTCTTCAATTGTTCAGATAGTGCAACTCGGAAAGTAAATTACACTCCATCAATAATACATTATAAAAACACACAATTATTTTATATGTTAATATTTTGGAAAAAATAACAGTAACAAGTAACATTATAACTTTTTTCTAGAAATTATTGACATTATTATCATAAAAATGCATCTTAATTTTTAAATAAAGTTAATTTACTTTTGAAGAAATCATATAAAAAAATAATGATAATATATTAAAACTTTTCTTGGAAATTTCAATAAATGCTTCTGCTAACATGAAAATGTTCGTAAAAATTAGTTAATTATTTTTTTAAAGGTAAAAATAACACATCATTACAAAAAGCTACGAAACTTTATCGTTGCTAAAATGCAATATGTTGTCACCATTTGATATGGTGACGATAAAATTTCATCGCTAAACAATTTGACACAAAAATGCTACCGACAAGAATAGTTACGGAAATAGCAACGAAACTATTTTTGTCGCTATTTCCATAGCTAATTTGCTACGATGTTCCATCTTCCTGTTTTGTTGCTATATTGAGACAGATAGTTGGCATTCTCAATTCCATAGCTATTTAGCTATGGATTTTTGTAACTATTTTTGTCACAATTTGGTGACAGCTTTTTACCGTAGAGATTATCATCATAAAAGAACTAAAAGGTAAAAATTAATTTATTTAAAAATTATAATATATGCACACAAAAATAATATTTTTTTTAATTAAGAAAATTTAGACATAATTAAAATAAAATTTTATATAAACTTATAATTGAAAATTGAATTAAAATATTAAATACGTAAAATTATGAATATTGTATAAACTATTAATTTTGCTAAAAATCTGATAGAGTTTCCTTTGTAATTTAAATATCTTATAATCTGATACATGTTAAAAGAACACTTCTATAATTCCCACATCCATCATAGACATACTTCACCCCCAATTCTACAATTCAATCTAAATATTGACAATATAATTAATTCATGAAGTATGATATAAATTAAATAATATCATTGAAGTTAACATTATAATACGTTGAAATATTTAAGTAAACAAAAGGATGAATTAAAAGAATACAAATGAATATGTCACTGGGGTGCCTCAGTATTAAGATCTACGTGATCATCAACTGGTGCAACAGAATCAATATCACATCCACACACACAACATCCCTGTATGCATGCATTTAATGCATACATTATAATGAAAGACTGATTAGTGCATGAAATGCATGAATGCTTTAACATGATGAATGTGAAATGAAATGTCTTCTAGATAAAGGAATTCCATATGATATGAAATTGATAGAGAAAAAATGAAAATAAAGTGAAAAGATTATTATAGAAGTGAACATGCACTAAAGATGCTGTCGCACCCTCATTTTGGACCGGCTTGATCCGAATCGATTTAGGAATGCCTCTGGGTCAGTTTGGGTTAGCTTCAGGCCAATCCAAGTTGATTTAGGGCTTTCTAGGCCGTTCTGGGCCAACTTTGGCCGTTCCAGGGTACCTT
>CANYBF011444259.1:0-17884 GCA_948192965.1 Dalechampia spathulata | reverse complement strand
GGTACGGCCGTACGCCCATGTGGTACGCCCGTACGCACTCAAGGCCTTCAGTTCCCTGTTCCTCTCTGCTCCGTACGACCGTATGGCCATACCGTACGCCCGTACCACTACTTAAAAATGCAATACATGCCGATTGGCATGCCTAACTCGCCCGAAACCTGTCCCTCAAAGCCTAAACAACCCAAACACACTTCTAACACCACCTAAAGCACATTTAGTAACCGTCCCTCATTCAGCCGAGAAGACACGCTTCCCAACAAGGTGACGACAATCAACCTAGCCAATAAGCATACGCATAGCAACCCAAAGCATCATAGGCATTCCAAACTCATGCATTCTCATACCACATTCATCAAACGTGAGTCATGCACGGCAACATACACATAGTCATACATACATACACACATTTATACACGTATACATACGTATATACATACAAATGCCTAGGGTCCTAGACGCGGGCGTAACAATATTTGAGAAAGGAAGCAATATATTTTCTACATGACATTTATGTAGACTCAAGGGCAATCAACAATTTTTATGGAAGATTTTGAGAATTATACGGAGGATTTTAAGGAGATTACAAGGCTTATTTTTTCTATTTTTGTTAAGAAAAATTTAAGATTAAATGCCCTATGAAGCTTAACTTAAAATGTTTTTTAGAAAATATAAACAAAGTGATTTTTGAAATTATTTCCATACTCCAAAAATGTAAAGTTTTCAAAATTTAGTTTTGTTAATGATATTTTTGTTACCTAAATTAGTTTGCTAATTTAATGTGACAAAAACTATTTTCAAATAGATTTTTGATTAGTTTACATATTGAAATTTTATGTATTTATAGATTATAATAATTATATTTTTCAATATAAATATATGATTTTTTGATATAGAAAATACAATGAGAATACACAAAAAAGGATTACATTGATTTATCAAAATTGTTTTAAAAGCTTCATATTTGATATCTACTCTCAAACTTTTCATAAGAATTTATAAGGGTTGTGAGAACTTTTATTCTAAACCTATTCATTTCATGTGAGAAGATTTTCAATTCTCATATATTGACTTGTAAGGTAGTGATATTGAATCAGTTAGTTAAAATTCTCAAGTTAGCTGCTAAAACTTGAAGAGATTCTGAGCTAACTTAGAAAACTCTTATTTATAAAGGTTCAAAGTTAATCTTGAAAATTTATTGTAGTATTTTGACATAGTGAATGTTCAAAATATTGATTTGAAAGAGTATATGCAGTTATTTAAGCCAAATCATTATACATCAAAATGTTCAACATTTTTCTCTCTTATTTTCACTTTTTCAGCTTGTTGATTTACAAATAATTCACTTTAAAGGCTTTTATAAAAAAAAATTTACTTTTATTGATCTACTGTTTTTCAAATGGGAAGTTTACTGAAAACCATTAATTTGATTTCTACATTTTGAATTGTTTAAAATTGATTTGATTACTGCTTTATTTTATTAAAAATAATTTGCTAAGATTTAAAGTAGTTCACTAGTTTTAATTTTAATTTACTAAAATCATTTTTAAAATTTTAATTCATGAACTTATCTCCCTCTTGACCATTGTTTTGGGATTCACAATAAAATTCTTTTTCAAATAAAATTATAAGTTTTGCTATAGTTAAATAAAACAAAAAAAGTTACATTAATTTTAATCTAAACATGCTAGCATGCATTGATTAATAAAAATTAATAAAAATATAATATATATCAATTCATTTATTTTCACTTATAAGCACTAGAATTTATGCAAGTACATTATACATTAACATTAATAATTCAATTTATCACTAAGACTAATCTTTATTAAAATAAAATCATATAAAAATATGATGGCTCGGGGCTTATCGGGACTAACTAGTAAAAGGCCTAGAGCTAGGAATGATCTTAGAAATCAGTCACACTCAAGTAAAATTATTATCTATTGTAATAATGTTAATTTATAAAAATTAATTTCTATTTAAGAATTCTATTTAAAATTAAATGTAAATATATATTATTTTTATTATAAGTAATTAATTTTAAGAAAATAAAAGTTTATTAAATAATCTAAATTTGCTAATGCTAATTTTATTTTAATTTAATAATTTAATCGTAATAGTTTTAATTTATAATAAATAATTTGTATAATAAAATTTTATGAAGAAAAATAATATTTTTGATTATTTTTTAAATTATTTATTAAAGGTATAAAATATCATACATTGTTAACATATGATTTAACTTTTTCAATCGAAATCCTATAATTATTTAGAATTTATATAATCTGATTATTAAAATTATTAAAGTTTAGAAAATAATTATATTAAATTTGTAATAGATAATTTATAAAAATTAATTTTATTTTATTTTAATTATCTAATAGTAATAGCTTTAATTTATAATAACTAATTTTTATAATCAAATTATATAAACAAAAATATTATTTATGATTTTTTTAAAAAATTTGAGATATTTATTAAAATTATACAATATATCACATTGTTAACTTAATATTTAATTTTTTCAAATTCATACCATAAAAGTCAAGTGAAGTAGATTCATTAAATATACATCTCTTGATTTTTTATATAAAATTTTAAAAGAAAAGGGGAATAAATAAAAGTGATAATTTTAATATTATAATATATTAAAAAAAGGATACGTATAAAGGAAAATATAATTTTACCATTTCCTATAAATTTTGTTATTTTGTAAAAGATATAATTTATTTAGCTATTAATTATTTTAAATTTTACATTATATTATCTTATTTTTATCTGAATAAATTTTATTTAAAAATATATACTCCTAATTTTATTTGAATTTATTAATTACTAGTTATTTTATATTTGATATTACATTATCTAATTATTTACCTGAATGAATTTTATTTAAAGATAAATACTGCTAATTTAATTTATATTTATTATCTAATAATTATTTTATATTTTATGAAATATTTATTAAAGTTATAAAATATTCTACATCGTCAATATATAGTTTAATATTTTCAAACTCATAATACAAAATTCAAGGGAAGTATATTGATTAAACACGTTTCTCTAAAATTTTTAATTAATATTATAAGAAAGAAGATGAATAAGTAAAATGATAGTTTTATAATTACTTTAAATTTATTAAAATTAATTTATATTTTATTTTAATTAACAAATAGCAATAAGTTTAATTTATAGCAGCTAATTTTTATCTAAAAATTTTATTTAAATTAAATATAAATATGAATTATTTTTATTATAAATAATTAATTTTAAGAAAATATAAGTTTTTTAAATAATATAAATTTGAGAAAACTACTTTTATTTTATTTTAATAATTTAATAGTAATAGTTTTAATTTATAATGGCTAATTTCTATAATAAAATTAAATGAACGAAAATATTACTTATGATTTTTTTTTAAATATAAGGTATTTATTAAAGTTATGAAATATCTCATATTATTAACGTATAATTTAAGATTTTCAAATTTACGTTATAAAAGTCAAGCAAAGTAAATTGATGAAGTATATCTCTTGGATTTTTAACTAATAAATATTACATATGATTTTTTCAAATATATAAGATATTTATTAAAGTTATAAAATATATGATTATTTTATAAATTGCTGGAACATATCTCTCAAATTTTTAACTAATATTATAAAAGAAGAGGGAAACAAGTAAAATGATTATTGAAAATCCTTGTGGAAAAGGCAACACATGTTCGATTTATAGTGGTTCGACACTAACTCTTGCCTACGTTCACTTCTCCTAAGTCTCGACTTAGGGTTTCACTAAATTGTAATCAATTACAATAAAGATTCCATAAATGAATCCTAAACCCTAGTATTTTTCAGGCTCACACTCTAACCTTTATAGAAATCAATCTCATAAACTCTCAAATACAAATTAATGTCCAAGCATTAATCACACACCAACCCATGAAAGCAAACCCTAGCTCTTTAGATGTGGGAATACAATGGAATGAGAGTTTACAATTTTCAAATACACAAAATACAAGTAAACTTACTTGTTCTTGATAATAGAAGCTCAATAGAACAATTGCTATACAAAACTAGCTGTTCGGAAGAAAGATATGAAAGTTCTATATTGAAAATAGACATTAGAAAGGGTTTAAAGCCTTTTTTTAAAGTCATGTATGGCCGTACCTGTCTTTGTACGCCCGTACAGATTCAAAAATCACTTTGGAAAAATGGGAGGGAAATGTGGTATAGTCGTTCCAACATTGGTACGCATGTACCAAAATAATTTTCCTAATAAACAATTTTCCTGCGAGCTCATGTGCAACTGTACCACCCAATGGTATGCCTGTACCACAACAGGTTTACTGACAAACCAAATTCCTATGAGCAACGATACGCCCGTACCATGCTTAATCAAATAGTACTAACTTGGTACAATCAGCCATATAGCCGTACCACTCAACTAAGCAATTTGGTATGTCCGTACCAAGCACAGAAACATACATAAAAGTAGCAAATAACTTAAGTTGACTCACCCATGACACACATATCAAAACCTAAGGTCTAATAATCTCCCCCTTTTTGATGTTGATAATCAATTTAAGTTCAATTTGCAAAAACTCATTTAAATGAAATTTTGATTTGAAAAATTTTGGAAATCTCCCCCTTTGTTTTAGAATTCATGCCATGAAACTGTAAGTTATCAACCAAGCATAGAGGAAAGGAGAAATGTAATAAACATAATCAAATGATTAGAGTATTATAGACACTTATATACTCAACATAGACATAATAATGTAATTAGAACACATTATCAAATTCAATCATAATTAAAGCCAATAACATGTTAACATCAAAACTATCACTGTAGGTCCTGAGGAGGAGGTGGACTCGATGGAGGAATGATAAAAGGATCCATCATGACGCTGATGGAGTGAAAGTCTCAGAAGTGGTAGTCTAAAACTCACAGAAGTCTGCAACATGTTGATCAAGCTGCTGACCAAAAATGGCAGACTGCTATGTAAGATGTCCAAGCTACTAATCAATCTGATCAAAACGATGCTTAAAAGTATCCAAGCAATCGGGTCGAGCCATAATAGCAATAAGTTGTTGAGAGATAGATTCTAAAGAAGCTGCAGCAGCTGGAGCAGTAGTGAAAGTAGCAGCTAGATCGATAAGATTAGGAATAGCAGCAGAAGAAGAAGATCCACTAGAGAATTGATGCTGTCATTTATGGCTAAGAGCCGCCTGGCATGTGGCATTAATGGATGGGTCAGACTGGTCAAGCCACTCTACAGGTGTGTCATCTGGAAGTGGAACCTGCAGGTGCTGACAAACCTCTACAGCTCAATGGCCATAAATAGAGACAATGTCATTGGGAAGGCCCAATGATCAAAGATGATCAAGTCATTGTGAGATGTACTCTAAATGATGAGTGACGGGAAAGGCATGCAGCTCCTAGCAAATTTGATGAATGATAGGTCTAAATGAAATAGCCCTACCAGGCTGCTTCTGAATACCAACCTCATGGAAAGAGGTCTAAAGCTAGTGCCCAAATTGTATAGGGGTACCCATGACCATGCAGTAGAGAAAGATAAGGTTAGGGCCCGTAATGGTGTCATTAGACTCAGATCTCCCAAAAATTAAATAGGAGATAAGTCTATGACAGTAGAATAAAGTAGGAGACTTGAGGCATGAGGCCTTCTATCTAGAAGGATGGAAAGCAGTGTTGAGGGCTATGTCCCTCCAGAAAGCATTGCGGTCAAAAACCATGGATTTGGCATTCGAACTGCCATCTGTATGAAAACTAAAGAGTGCATCAAACTTAGAAGGAGAAAGAGAGTGATGCCTCCAGAATAGTCGGAAGGTACAAGAGAAAGAGGTAGACAGAGAAAATATCTATAGAAACTTTAAAGCTACAGAATGTATGAAATGGTTAGGGATAAACGTGAAGTTTGACCAACCTATATTGGCTAAATATCCTAGAAAGTCATCTTCCAACCTGGTCTGACGGATAGTAGGATGACACATGAAATGAGAGTGAGAGAAAACTTTCTCACTGAGAATGGATGTCCTAATGACAGAAGTAGGAGTAGTCCCTCGGGGGCCAGAGCCTGCAAGGACAGTACGTTTGACTCTCCGTGAGGAAGAGTTACTGCGATCACCAGGAGTAAACATAGTAAAAATCAATAAATAATAAACGAAAAGTATATAACAATGTTAAAAACATGATTTTTTAAACATTTAGCAGAGTTACGATAAATTTTTGAAAAACTCAAAAACTGGTACTTACACGGAAATCAATAAAATTTGGCACACAAGACCTAAACACAATCCTAAGGAATAAACTCGAAAGAACCTAGAGCTAAAACAACCTAGAATTATCAAAAAAAATCAAAAAGTTGAAAAAGCAGTAAAAAGGCAATGAAATAGTAAAAATGGAATGTAAAAATAGAATGAAATGAATGAAAATAAACCAAAATGAGGATTAGAATTGCAAAAATGGAGTTTGGAAAGGTTAGAGATTGATTTTAGAGGATTTGGCTAAGGATTTTGAGAGAAAACTGAGTTGAAAGTGAGTGGAAAACTGAAAAATCATGTTTAAAAACTGATTTTCACGTCACATACGGGCGTACATCCAGAGCGTACGGTCGTACGGGCCAAAAATCCCTTGAGAATTCATATCGCGTATGAGCATACGGGCTATATGTACAGCCGTACCAACTAGAGACGATTGGGATTCATGATCACGTATGGGCGTACGAGTAAGGCGTACGGCCGTATGAGGTTTTCAGCTAAAAAATTTAAAAATGAACGCGTACAGGTGTACCAATTTTGATACGATCGTACCACATGTTGTACAGGCATACTGAATTGAGTAACGGTCATACCAAACATTGCCAGAATTTATGGAATTGATCATTGAGGATCCATACAGGTGTACCAAGGGTCGTACGGTCATATAGGGACTAAAACAGAAAATTTTTGAGGGGTTTTCTGATTTTTTCTTGAAATTTTTAAAATCCACCAATCACTCCTATTCAAAAATGACCCATTTATCATTCTTAATTTATGTTTGATGAAATTGAAACATCCTTCACTAAGGGGTTTCATAAAAATATCTTCCAATTGGTGAGTTGTATCAACAAATTATAATACAACCTTCCCTTTTTGCGTATTATCACGCATAAAATGATGTCTAATATTAATGTGTTTAGTCTTAGAATGTTGAATTGGATTTTTAGACAAATTAATGGCACTAATGTTATCATGTTTAATGGAAGTACATGAAACACAAATATTGTAATCCCTTAATTATTGTTGAATCCAAAGTACTTGAGCACAACAACAGCCTGCTAATATGTATTTAGATTCAGTAGTAGATAATGATACACAATTTTACTTCTTCCTAAACCAAGAAACCAAACAATTACCTAAGAAATGACAAGTGCTAGAGGTACTTTTCCTATCTAACATATTTCCAGTAAAATCAGCATCAGAATAAGTAGATACATCAAAAGAATTTTTTCTAGCATACCACAAGCCATAATTCACAGTCCTAATAAAGTATTTAAAAATTCTTTTCACAGCACTCAAGAATGATTCCCTAGAGGATGATTAAAATCTAGTACACATACATGCAGCAAACATAATATCTGATCTAGAAGCAGTTAGGTACAACAAGCTACCTATCATACCTCTATACTTCTTTTGATCCACTTATTTGCCACTTTTATCCAAGGAAATCTTTGTGGTAGTGCTCATGGGAGTCCTGCTAGTTTTAGCATCTTCCAATCTAAACTTCTTGAGCATCTCTTTAGTATACTTGAATTGGTTGATGAAGATTTCATCTTCACATTGCTTAACTTGAAGTCCCAAGAAATACTTTAATTCTCCCATCATGCTCATTTCAAATTCTCCCTGCATACACTCAGAGAACTCCTTGCACAATTTCTCATTAGTAGCACTAAAAATGATATCATCAACATAAATTTAAACAAGCAAGATATCATGTTTATAATGCTTAATGAAAAGTGTTGTATCTGCTTTTCCTTTTTCAAAGCCATGATCAATGAGAAAACTACTTAACATATCATACCAAGCTTTAGAGGCTTGTTTAAGGCCGTATAAAGCTTTGGTAAGTTTAAAAACATGATTTGGAAATTCAAAGTCTTTAAAATCGGGGGGTTGTGCAATATAAACTTTCTCATTCATAAAACCATTCAAAAAGGCACTTTTTACATCCATTTGAAAAAGTTTAAAGTTCATATAAGATGCATATGTCAACAACATTCTAATAGCTTCTAATCTAGCTACAGGTGAAAAAGTTTCATCAAAATCTATTCCTTCCTCTTGATAATATCCTTGTGTCACTAACCTAGCTTTGTTTCTAGTTATAACACCACTTTCATCAAGTTTGTTTCTAAACACCCATCTAGTTCCTATAACTGATACATCTCTAAGCTTAGGCACTAAGGTCCATACATTATTCCTATCAAATTGATTTAATTCATCCTACATAGCCAACACCCGACTCTCATCATCTAAGGCTTCATTCACATTCTTTGGTTTAATCTGGGAAATAAAAGCAAGATTGTTATGAATATCCTTAAATTTAGAATGAGTTGTAACCCCTTTTGATATTTCACCTAAAATTTGTTCCTTGGAGTGTCCTTTTGGGAATTGCCACTCCTTTGGAAGATCATGCTCAATATGAGGTACAATTAGGTGAGGAGGAAGATCTTTGAATTCTTGCTTGTCAACATCTTTTGATGCAATTTCTTGTTGATGCTCTTATTCTTCATTTTGCTTCAATAAGATTTTTACATCATCATCAACATTGTCCTTTCTTGGACCAAGGGGGTTAGTTTCATAAAAAAATAACATGCATAGATTCCTCTATAACTAAAGATCATTTGTTGAACACCCTACATGATTTGCTAGATATGGCATATCCTAAAAACAATCCTTCATCAGTTTTTGAATCAAATTTTCCAAGATTATCCTTGGTGTTTAAGATTTAGCATTTGCATCTGAATACTCTAAGGTACGAAATTCTTGGTTTTCTACCATTCCATATCTCATAAGGAGTTTTGTTTAAAATTGGTCTTAAATGGACTCGATTTATGATATAACAAGTGGTATTAATCACTTTGGCCCAAAAGTAGGATGGTAATTGATAATCGTTGAGCATTGTACGTGCCATGTCATAAAGAGTTCAGTTTTTCCTTTCAACTACCTTATTTTGTTAAGGAGTTCTAGGAGATGAAAAATTATGATGAATGCCATGCAATTCATAAAATGATTTAAAACTTTCTTTTTGAAATTCTTTTCCATGATCACTTCTTATAGAGGAAATGTAATAGCCTTTTTCATTTTGCACTCTTTTTGTTACATTTTGAAAAACATTAAATGCATCATCTTTATGAGCTAAGAATGAAATCCAAGTAAATATCAAGTAATCCTCTACAATCACAAGTGCATAATGCATATCACCTAAACTAGCTACTCTAGTTGGTCCAAACAAGTCCATATGCAACAATTGAAGGGGTTTAGAGGAATTTATCTTGTTTGTCACCTTAAATGAGGATTTCACCTGTTTTCCCATTTGGCAAGCTTTACATACCTTGTCCTTTGCAAATTTGATCTTTGGAAGTCCCACAACATGTTCGTTCTTCCCGAGATCTTTGATGCTTTGAAAACTAGCATGTTCAAGTCTTCTATGTCAAAGCCATGAGTCCTCACTTATAAAAACAAGACACTTCATATTTTTGTTAGGAATAGAATCTAAATCAATCATATAAATATTTTCTATCCTATCTCCTTGAAAAACTAGTTTATCATAACTAATTCTATAAACAAAACAACCTTTTGGATCAAAAACAACCTTCAAACCATTATCACACAATTAACTAATACTAAGTAAGTTATGTTTTAATCCTTCTACTAACAAAACGTTGCTAATAGAAAAGTTAGAGTCCTTATCGACCTTACTAATTCCAATAACTTTACCTTTGGCATTGTTTCCAAATGTGACATTACCTCCCTTATATTCTTCAAGATTGGAGAAGAGGCTTGCATTACCAGTCATATGTCTTGAGCATCCAAATGTGACATTACCTCTCTTATATTCTTCAAGATTGGAGAAGAGGCTTGCATTGCCAATCATATTCCTTGAGCATCCACTATCAAGATACCATTTATTTTCACTAATCTTGGATCTCAACCATACCTGTCAAACACAAATGCATTTACTTGTTCTTAGGTACCCAAATGTATTTGGGTTCTTGGGGGTTAGAAGCATTTATATCATCATTCCAATGCATTTTTTGAATAAAACATCTATTGGTTGTATGCTCTTTTTTATTATAATAATGACATATTACATTCCTAAATTTAGAATGGTTATGCATATGCTTCCTTTTGGATGCATGAGAATGATTGTGATTACATGAGCATGAATAATGATGTACTTTATGCATATGCATTTTTTGAGTTTTAGGATGAACATGTTTCTTTTTGAAATCATTAGGTTTTTATTGTGATGTAGAGGCTTTGACAAAAATAGTACCCTTAGAGGTGTAGGAGGAGTTTTGATTAAATCCAATACCCTCTTTATTACTACTAAGTTTTTGGTGTTTTAAAATAGTATCTATCTTGACCTCACCTTGTTCAAACCTAAACAAGTTATCCTTCAACAAATCCTTTTCTTTGATAAGTTTGGCATTTTCATCCTTTAAAACTTATTTTCTTTTTCAAAGTTTTCAAATTTTATTTTACAAGAATTAAATTCATTTTGTAAAACATCTTTCTCTTTTGAAATGGATGCATATTTATTTTTAAGTAATTGATGCTTCTTAGCTAATTTTTCATACTTTTCTAATAATGCCTTTAATGCACCATAATCATTATCATCATAAAGCTCATCATTACTATAATAAGATTGAGATGATGTAGTTACCTCATCATTTTCTTCATCATCAAGGAATTCCATGAAGCAAAGGTTAGTTGCTCCTTCATCATTGAACACCTCCTTATTTGATTCACTATCATTATCCCATATAGCCTTCAATGCCTTTTTTTTGAAAGGCTTGGATGGTTTGTTGAGGCAAGGACATTCATTCCTCATGTGTCCTAGCTTGTTACATTCATAGCAAACAGCTTGATTCCTTCATGGATTGTCCCTTCGGTTGAAGTCCCTACTTTATTCAAATGGCTTCTTCTCATCCTTTTCAAGCTTCTTCTTCTTCATGAGAAACTTCTTGACACATTTGGAGAGAAGGGCCACTTCATCATCAATGTCCCCTTCACTTGTAGAAGAAGTATCTTCTTCTTTTGATGCCTTGAGTGCAATTCCTTTTCGCTTGTCTTCCTTTACCCCTTGCTTAAGGGTAATCTCATATGTAAGAAGCTTCCCGAGAAGCACATTGGTTGATAATAAGGATAAGTTATTTGCTCCTTCAATGGATGTCACTCTAGCCTCCTAATCCTTCTTAGGTAGAACCCGTAAGATTTTATCGTTGATGTCTTCTTTTTGATACATCTTGCCAAGCTTCATTAGGCCATTTGTGATCACCATGAGTCGATTATACATTTCAGAAATTAACTCATTTGCCTTTATTGTGAAAAACTTATATTGGTATGTCAACGATTAAATCTTCTTGTTTTGAACTTGATTGGTTCCTTTATGATGAGTCTCCAAAGCAGTCCATACTTGCTTTACCATAACACAATCGATACTCGATCATATTCCTCATGACTTATAACACAATATAGTATGTTCATCACCTTTTTGTTTCAAAAGTTTGCTCTTAATTCCTCCCTAGTCCACTCTTCTCTATCTTTGAGAGAAACAACACCATCAATTGTAGTTGCTGGAGGAGCATACTCTTTTACCATCAAGTCAAATAATTCAATTCTATCGCTGCCCAAGAAGACTTCCATCCGGTGCTTCCAATATGGATAATCAGTTCCATTGAAGAATGAGGGTCTTGTAAATGATTGACTCTCGCTTGTTGCTATAGGATCTTTAACTCAAGAATTTTACTTCTTCTAGACAATGAGCACCAACGCTCTGATACCAAATGAAAATCCTTGCGGAATAGACAACATATATTCAATTTATAGTGGTTTGGCACTAACTCTTACCTACGTCCACTTCTCCTAATTCTCAATTTAACGTTCCACTAAATTACAATCAATTACAATAAAGATTCCACAAATGAATCCTAAACCTTAGTGTTTTTCAGGCTCACACTCTAACCTTTACAGAAATTAATCTCACAAACCCTCAAATACAAATTAATGCCCAAGCATTAATCACACACCAACCTACAAAAGCAAACCCTAGCTCTTTAGATGTGGAAATATAATGGAATGAGAGTTTATTATTATCAAATACATAAAATACAAGTAAACTTACTTGTTCTTGATAATAGAAGCTCAATAGAACAATTGCTCTGTAAAACTAGCCATTAGGAAGAAAGATATGAAAGTTCTATATCAAAAATAGCCGTTAAAAAGGGTTTAAAGCCTTTCTTTAAAGTCGCGTACAGCCGTACCTGTCTTTGTATGCCCATATGGATTTAAAAATCACTTTGGAAAAATGGGAGGGAAATGTGGTATGGTCATACCAACATTGGTACTTTTACTTTCAAATCTTAATATGAATAAAGATGATTAGAGTATTAGGATGCGAGTATGTAGAATATGAGAAGCTATTAAGATAAAAAATAAATTTGAACTAATTAGCTTAGAGTTGATCCTTATTGATGAGAATGTAATGTGTACAAAATTTTTCTATAACTATGTTCATTCTATTTTTTGAGAAATTAATAGTATTTTATTGATGTTATATAGAAAAATCTTATGTATGCTATTATTTACTAAACTTATGTAACAAAATACAAGTCTATGTTGATTGAAAGTTATTTGTTTACCATTAAAAATATCAAAATTATGCAAAGTTTAGGATACTATCAACCATTATTAAGTGAATTAAAAATAATATTCCTATCTTCTATTGTTTTACAAAAACTTAAAGAAGAGTATTAAACATTGAAAGAAATGGATTTGAATTTATTACCCCTGATTTGGTACAAGTTTGCATTACTAACAATTGAGTTTTATCAGGTACATATATTGTTTAATTTTAAATCATCTCAGTTTTAAGTATTTATATATTCCTTTTTATCTACGCATATAGTTTTACGTATATAGTTTTTCTTTTAAGTATTATAATTTTTAGTATTTTTTGGGTATAAATGTTATTAGATGCATTTAGAAATTGGACATTTAGAAATTATTGGAATGAGAAAGAAAGAGAGATATTGAAATACTTACCCCTTAGTAAGTATTTATAAATCTTGATAATGTTTGCATTACTTTTTATTTGTATTAGTATTGATTATTCTAAATAAATTTACAGCGAAATATCTTATAAAATCACACTTTGAGGTGATGTTGGAGAGAAATTTAACATACGGTTATTGAAAAATAATGACCACCTTTTTATTATTATAGTCACTTCTATGACAATCAAAAACTTTAAAGATTTTTTAGTTTATTTTACTTTTAACAAATGTATGAAAAAGATATATTAAACATGAATCACTTTCATATATAATTAAATTACTTACAATTATTTTATTTATATTTTAATAATCATTATTTTAAAAAAATTTTTATTTTAAAATTTTTATTAAAAGAATGAATATAGAAAATGAATATTTGTACTAAATGTTATGTAACATGTTATATTCAATTTAACTAAATATAACCAAATGCATTTTGTTAAACTAACAAAAAATACATATCTAGTATCATTATAAAAAATATTTAATCTACATCTCACTAGTTGATATAATACAAGCTAAGTAAAGTAGATAACATATCTCTCTTAATTTTTTAACTAATATTTTAAGTGAGAAGGAAAATAAGTAAAAATAATAATTTTATCGTCATAGTATATTAAAAGAGGGTGAGGGATAAGGGAATAATAGTTTTATACTTTCTTATAAATTTTATTATTTTCTAAAAGATTTGATTTGTTACCTACTAATTATTTTATATTTTATATTATATTATCTTTATTTTATTTAAACAAAATTTATTCAAAGATAATTGATTTTACTTATATTTATTAATTACTAATTATTTTATATTTTATATTATATTATAAAATTTTTTACCTAAATAAATTTTATTCAAAGACAAATACTATCAATTTAATTTGTATTTGTAATTAATAATTATTTTATATTTTCTGAGATATTTGTTAAAGTTATAAAATATTTTATATTGTTAATATATAGCTTAACATTTTCAAATTCAAACTATAAAATATTAATTAAGCACAACTCTATTAAATTTTTTAATTAATATTGTAAGAGAGATAAAAAATAAGTAAAATAATGATTTTGTCATTCATCTAAATTTATTAATACTAATTTTAATTTTATTTTAATCATATAATAGTAATAATTTTAATTTATAATAACTAATTTGTATCTAATAATTTTATTTAAAATTAAATATAAATATGAATTATTTTTATTATAAATGATTAGTTTTAAGAAAATAAAAGTTTATTAAACAATCTAAATTTGCTAAAATTAATTCTATTTTATTTTAATAATTTAATAGTAATAATTTTAATTTATAACAACTATTTTCTATAATAAAATTGTATGAAAGAAAATATTACATATAATTATTTTTAAAAATTTGGGGTATTTATTAAAGTTACAAAATATTACCCATTGTTAACATATGATTTAACTTTTTCAATCAAAATCATATGATTGCTTAAGATTCAAATAATTTGATTATCTAAATTATTAAAGTTTTGAAAATATTAGTTATATTAAATTTATAATAGATAATTTATAAGAAGTAATTTTATTTTATTTTAATTATCTATTAGTAATAGTTTGTCACACTCGATGAGTGAAACATGCTCTTGTAGGATGATTAATAAAAATCATATATTTAAAAATTCACTAATCATTCTACAAAGGATCTACAAATTTTATTATTATTATTATAATGATGAAATATATCTGGCCTATTTTTTATAACTATTTATCTTATAACTTGTAACTTTAGTATTACTTGTCGTATAAGATTTCACATAATACATTTGGCTTGCCATCTAACATTTTCCTGTATATAAACATCATCTGTAAAGTTTCGTTAAGCCACATACTAGATATTTTTAGCATCTTTGCTAATTTACAAGTACATAATATTTTATTGCCTTTAAATTGTATAATGATAGTTGCATAATGAAATCTTTGCTAGGAATATATTACATAGTCCAAGCATAGTTTTGAAGGTCATTTAAGTCACAGAATTATTGTGACTATATTGGTGCTTCACTAATCTAGACATCTCTCTAGATTACCCTGACATGCGTTCATCAAATGATAAATGATGAGTATAAAACTTAGTGGTATCTAGTAATAAGGATGTGTGAATAAAATTCAATTATTTCATTATAATATAAATACAACTAATAAATAAATTAGTTGAGGAAATCCGTAATAATTATTTATAATGAAAATAACGATAAATAAAATTATCCCATTAACATTCAATTACTCAAATGAACATAAACAATGAATTCCAATAATTATATCTGTAAATAAATTAACTTTCCTGTAGATCAATCAAAATGTCTTTCTATTAATCAATATAATGCATTGATAAAATCATTCTGCCAATATTGAATTATAATAATAATAAATAATAAGCTGCTATCGTCAATTCTATATACCCATCGATTTCTAGATGTTGGTTATAATTTCGCTCTATCAATCATATATTAGCGATAATACGCTTAATATCCACGAATGCAAAGCTAAAGCTGCATTCCTTTATTTGCGTAAGAATGATATGCTTTTATGATGATGAATGCAAGTCAAGGTAACACATCAACCAAATCTTCTATCACCATATTTTCTTCTATTTTCCCTGTAAGGTTCTTTTTTTTTTATTGCTAGCCTTCACGTCCTTTCTAGATCCTTTTAGGAAGTTTGTTAGTTGGTCCCAACCTACCACCTTAAGGAACCAAAATTGGTCCCATGTAATAAGCATTTTCTTTAGCAACAATCTTTATCTTCATCCCCTTCTTCCATTGTTCTTTCCATACACATACTCATAGAGCACCTTTCTTAATCCAATTAACCTTATTTTACATATATTTAATTAACATGGTTAGTATTCATTGATTCTAAAAAAATCAATTTCATATCCTATATAACATAGTTGTATATATATTTATGTTTACTTTTAGTATAGAAATTATAGGAAAATTTTAATGTACCATTAACTATTATCTCTTGCAAATTAATGATTAATAATGTTTCGCTTTAATTCTTGACTAATTATTAACCTATACTATGGCTAGCTTTCAACGCTTACATAAAATGCCCTCTTAATCTAGCAATTACCCACATTATACTACATGTGTATATATATAATTAATGATAAACATATATCACTTAGAAATATAACTAAATCATTTAAATATACATGAATGTGATTAAATACATTGTGTAAAGTGACGCCTATTAAACATGCTTTAATTAACTTCTATTTCATATATTTATATATCAACCATTTCATGTGTAATAAGCACTAATCAATTAAATATACTTGAGTATATACATATAACAATTACAACAGCATCGACTAACATAGCTCATCCTCTTTATTATCCAATTATATGATAATCCAACTATTTTTACTTGCCTTATCATTTAAATTCTATTTAATTCTTTAAGTCTCAATTTATTTATCATCTAAGTTTATTCGTTAATTCAGTTTATATGCTAAATTACCTAAAGGTATATGCAAATATGATTACTTACTATGTATAAGTTAATATTCGTTATGTATATATACTATTCATAAATTAAATTACCTAAATATGCTTGAACATGATTAAATAACATGTATAATTTAACACTTACTAAATACACATTTTCTTCTCGCAATGTCAATAATAATAAAAATTGATCTAAATGTTTAAATAAAATAAATTAAATGTTGACTATATTTCCATGCAATATCAATAACATAATTATTTACAAGCATAATAAAATAAGTTTAAATTTTAAATTATCAATCTTATTTAATTACCCACTAATTGAGCTAATAATTTAATTGCTAGATTAAGAATATAATTAAATATAATCACAACCATGATTAAAACAACAATAGTGAATATGTTAGTGTGACATAGTTTTAATTTATAACAACTAATTTTAATAATGAAATTACATAAATAAAAATATTATTTATAATTTTTTTAAAAATATAAAATATTTATTAAAGTTATAAAAAAATATTCTTAAGTGATAGCCAGAAATACCTGATAAACATGAATAAAGATGTTAAACAACATTTTATAAAAGTATATAATGCTTGAATTATCATACTTAAACCCCGTGTAACATACTCCCGTAAAATAACTAATAATCTGGTGAGCAAAGAAATAATTAATTATCTTACAAGGGATTTGTACAATTTTTTTTGTATTTCAATTCATTTAGCTATATCAAATAATGTGTACCTATAATCTAGTAATATTTATAAACATAGGTAATATCAATACATAATATTATGCATTCATCATATATTTTTCATTCATAACTATTTTGTTATCTCTTATATGAAATATGTGTATTTAGTTTTACAAACTTTAAATGGATATCACACACAACAAAAGTTCATAACATAAGTATTACTATTGTAAAGTGATGGAGGGATTTTAGGGGTTAATAATAAAAATACGATTGCAGACAGAATTAAATCCCTTAGTCTCTATGGACTTAGTATAGAGTGAGAAGGGTATCGAACTCAGGGAACACTGGTGTTATTTCATGTTCATTTATAAA
>CANYBF011443966.1:0-10723 GCA_948192965.1 Dalechampia spathulata | reverse complement strand
AAATACTAATTAAGAATATCCAATATTAATATCTTTAGTTATATAAATTAAGCACATTATAAATTTGATATAAATTTTCCAAATCAAACGCATAATAAATTATTTAGTATAAATAAATATAAATATTAAATTAAATAAATTCTCTTATATATAAACCTAGTTGTAAATTACTATATCAAATAGAGATAAAATATACTATTGTCGCCCTTTTTAAAATAAACTTAAAGTTTCCAAAACATTAATATTAAGCTACTGGTGCAAGAATCCATAATTACTTAACATAATCTTCCAAACTTTAATCACATGCCACCTTCAAATTCATATAAACACAATAATAAGGCTTGTCTCCAATGTACTAAACTAGCACACAAATAAAGCCTTCCAGTAACTCGGCAGCAGGTGTAAGAACTACCCACCATAGTAAAAATAACCCAAACAGCAACTCCCTAACTCTCGTATAATCAGCTTCCTACCAAAACTATCCGAAACCATAACAACAACAATCACAATATCACCCAACATTTCCATAAAACCACCTGCTATCACAGTCACATAATTCTTTAAATTGACAAACATATACAAAGCAAGGAGAAGATGAAAAGGAGAACTTATAAACCGCATGCAACACAACCATTTTCAAGTCCGTTCCCAACCGTAACCACACAACCATTCTCATCAAATGGATCTTGTTAAATATATAGAAGAAGAAGGAGAAGAACTTCATAACCACATGCAACCACTCCACTCACAAATCCCTCAACCTGCCCGACGCCACTAACACCCTGCCGCCAGACCACAACCTTAGCTAAAGAAGAAATGTCCGAATAGCCATAACCATGCCAAGCTTTTGCACCAAACATTAAAAAGAATAATAAACACCATGTAGCAAACCAACCGTAACGCCACCTTCTTATCCAAATCATGAACATGCAACATAACTATTACCCTTTCTACTCTCACCAGCAACAACACAACATTTTCCAAAAACCAGAGCATATACGACATAAAAGAAGAAGAAAGAGAGTTTCATTATAACATGCAACCCATAACAGCAACAAGTTTCTCATTTATGCATCTAACTATGAGTCCCTTAAACATAACCGAACCCCATATATACATATATACATTGACCCTGAGAAAGAAAGACATTACCACATCATGAATCATTGTTAACACATTACAACCCACAACCAACAAACCTAAAACAAAAAACCATATTCCCAAAAGAACTACAACAAGAACCATAGCTAGGGGAATGCGTGCAACTCAAAATAGCAACATAGATTCAATAGAAGGAAACATTATTGATATGCAGATTTCATTCACCCTTCGATCATAACTCTTCCTAACTACCAAATTCATATATACCTCAAACATAACAGACATGCAAGAATAAGAGAGAAAAAGAATAAGATCACTGGAACACATGCAGCTCAAGTTTGAAGAGGAGTATTTCAAATATATATATAAACTTACTTTGGCAATGATAGACTAAACCGAACAATTCAAGGTACCATAGAGTAAAGCTTCGGTTTATTCTTCCATAAACAAGGCAGCACAAGAAAGAAACTTAAGCTATCTTAATAACTCTCAACATAGCACGTAGATGAAGAATCAAGAAGAGCTTGGCAACTCAAGAAAACTCTCCCATGCATGCAACAACCTCCGAAAGCCATGAAATGGACCCTTAAATCATTTAACCCTCAAACAAGAACCCAGCAATAACTTCTTCTCAAAACTGAAAGAGAAAGAAGCACCAAGGCACTAAAACATGAGACCACTCCTAACAACTAATACCCAAGTAAGCAGACCACAAGGTGAGGTTTAAATTACAGCAAGGCAAAAAGAAAGAAGCAGGAACTGGAGAGCAAGCACCAACTGCTGAAGAAAAGAAGGAGATATGTGAGAGCAAAATGACTTGGGAATCAAAAGTGGACTCCTGCTTCAGATAAAAGGAGGAAGCAACACCGAATTTTCACAGCAAAAGAAAGAGAACAGCTGACCTCTCCAAGACATCCGCCTCCCCCCTCTCTTACACGTGTATTACCTCCCCTCAATAAAACCAAAATGCAATAAACCACTGCCCCACTACACTTACTTACTTCTGCCTTTTGTCCCCTCTCTCCCACAACCCAATATATAAATATAAATAAATATATATATATATATATATATATATATATATATATATATGTTACAAAACGCCCATATCATATGTAACAAATCATTCAAATAAATAATTACTAATAATAATATATTACTAACACATATATGTACAAATATAATAACCATAGATACATATTTACCAAATAATAATCTCTACTAAATTCTAATACTATGGTTATTAATAATATCATTCTATTAAAAACAAATAATCTATAATTATGTAGACATAAGTTAATATCATAGGCTCTTAATCATATAATAATAGATAATTATATATTAATAATTTATTATATTAATACCAATAATCTATTACATATATGGACGTTCCATTAATAAGTAATAGCACTTGTATTATATAATAATAATAATAATATTCATATAATTCAAACACAATAATTAATATGATTATCCAACAAATAAAATAATAATAAGAAAAATAATTAAATAATGTATTTAATTCCCTTAATATAAATAACAACGCGTAGGATTCTTAATTATAAATAAGATATCATATTATCATAATTAACTTAATTAATAATAATAACACCTCATAGTTAAATATAATAAGATCTTCTAATCATCACACTTAGCATACTAATTCATCAACTTAACTAATCATGCATTTTAACAAAACTATAATAACCATCTCAATCAATTATTAACTCACAAATTATGAAATGCTACTATGATATGCCTAAGTTGTGTGCGTGCGGACGTGACATAAATAGCTTTTGGGTTCCATGTTCTTTTGGCATTTTATATGCTTTACTCATGTTTTCTTCTTCTTCTCCTTTCCTTGTTCTTACAAACCTAAATCTTCAAGGGATTGTGATCTAGGTAAGAGGAAGCATGAATTGAAGAATGTTGTTGTTTTCTTTCATTCCTTATGTATGTTTTTTTTGTTGAGTTATTTTCTTATGGTTTTTATAGGGTAAAGATATGGTTTATGGTATGATGATTTGAGTTCTTGATATGTGAAGTTGAGTTTGAATTTGATAGTGAATGGTTATAAAGAAACTGAATTGGTTTCTTGGTTGTTGTGGAAGGTGCAATCTAGTGATGTGTTCTAAATGATGAATTCTATTTGATGGATGATTGAACTTTAAATTTTGTTAAATTGATGTTTTTAGTAAGTTTTAGAAGTGATTTTAAGATGTTTTGGTTATGGCAATGGATTAAGAAGCTTGGGGAATCATTTAGAGGTGTTTTGGGGTGAGTTTTGACTAAAATTCAAACCCAGTTTCATGCTCGTGACTTTTTCTAGTAGGTTTTGTGAAGTTTTTGCTTAAAGTCATGATTATGACTTGAAAACCATGATCGTGGCCGCAACCAGTTTTTAACTTTGATAAGTGATTTTGTTAGCAATGTTTGGAGGTCTTATTGGATGATTTTTGGAGCATGTAATATGTCATTGGAAAGATCTTTCAGTGTAGTTTCCAATGGTATAAGGCTTGTTTTTTTAAGGTCATTTATTTGGTCAAAAGTCTCATGGAAGGTAAATTACTTCTTAAGGGTAGCATGATTTTATGTTTTATTATAGTATTTTACTTTGAGTTTTGACTTAGTCGACTATATGAACTTGTTGGTATACTTGTATGATTGATTATATGCTTATATTTAAATACTCTATCTATATATGTATTATGATTTGATTAAGGGAGTTCATTTATGATTGCTTGAATTATGTTGTCTATACACATGAATGGGTTGCAATTAGTGCAATGTGAATTGTCACTGTACATTATATAATTATTCTTATTAAAAGTGAATGTGTTACAATGATTTAGGTGTTTCAGAGTAGGAATTACATTCATCACCAAGACATTTGAATAAGGGCAAGTCTATAGCAGGTTTGCGCTTCTCACTTCATGACCTTATCTAAGGTCTTGAAATGATTTCCCTATATCTGAAGGTTATGCTATTCATTTATGACCTCACATAGGGTCTTAAAATGATGAGTTCTCACTTAAATGCTTATGATAGCAATGTAGTGAAATTATATTATGAATGGTATCATATGGTCATCATTGCTTACAATCATATAAGCATGAGTTATGCAACATGTCATGAATCATCCATACATAAAGATATCATACAACCACTATCATATATGATCATGTACTCATTAATCATATGATATATCATGATACATTCAAGCATGCAAAGATATTCATGATACTATAGAGGAGTTATAAGGTAGGTAAGAGAAAGGAAAAGAAATGACAAAAAAGAAACTTACTAAGTCATATAATTCATGGATTCCCTCAAAGGAATCATACAGATACAATAGCTCTCCCAACAGAGATGAGTCTCATAGAACCCTATAGTTGTATTAATATTTGGCCTCCTATAGGAGTTGAGTACCGATATCTAGAGGGATGCAGTATGAAAAGGAATTATGTGCAGCATTCCAAAATGAGATAAAAGATTATAAAGAGTTAGAGGGAGAGTGTACAACATGATTGTATTCTCAAAAGCATACATTATCATCCACATATGGTGAAAATATAAGGATTAATGATGATGGATGTATGATGCAAATATATATACATATCATATGCATACATATATATAATGATTCTCTTATATGACAATTGATGGAGGAAAAGTTATAAAGGACTGCATATGGTATATATTCTTATACTATTACTATCAAATGTTCAACATTGATCTAGTAGGATGTCAGTTGACATTATATGATGATGATACATTGTTTTATGAATATTATATGTAAGTTTATATTGAATATTGAAATGGTATGTACACATTTTCATAGCACCACTGAGTTATATACTCAATGTTTATCATTTGATGAACGTAGGACCTAGTTCAATCATGGAATGACAGGAGTAGCTGATCTACAGTTGGCTAAGGTCGGGTCTTTTGTAAAGCCCTATCCTGAATTTAGTCTAGACTTTTATAACATACTCTAAGATGTTATTTCTCATTGTGTAGCATATTTCATTTCTCATTTGGCAATATTACTTATTATGGTGTATTTGTAATGCATACTTATGTGATATCGATATAACTCGTTGATATGAATATGATAATGTTGTATAATGACAATAAGCAAATGGTACATTATGAAAAGGAAATTTCACCACAAGACTTAATGAATAGTAACTCATAAATAATGTTTAGTGAATGGTAATTTATGAATCGTGTTTAGTGAATAGTTCTCATAAATTTAAAAAATTTATTATGCATCCCTTGTAGTGTAATTAATGATTTCTTTTTCTAGGAGGTTATTAATTATGCTACGAGAGCGTGCTACATCGGGTTTGAGTGTGATAGCTCATGCTAAGGCTGATGAGTACTTATGTTAAGGCTTGAAAATTCTCCATTGAGGATTAAATGTAACTCATGAAGATACTTATGTTGAGACTTATGATCCAATGTAATAGCTAGGAGTACATTGCTTGGGCAAGCGATCAAGGTTAATAAAAAATGGTACTTATACTAAGGTTTATGATCCAATTCAATGACTAAGAGCTTGATGCTTAGGCAAGGTGATTTTAGTTGATAAAAAAATGGTGCTTATATTGAGGCTTGCAACCCAATTCAGTAATTGAGAACTTGATGCTTGAGTGAGCAATCAAGGTTAATCCAAAAGGTAATGCTCATGTTAAAGCTTGTAATCCACTGTAGCTATTAGAACCTTAATGCTTGGATGAGGTAATCAGAGCTGATAAAAAAGTGATGCTCATATTAAGGCTTATAACCCAATTTAGTAATTAGGAGCCTAGTTCTCAAGCGAGGTGATCAAAATTGATCAAAAAATGATGGTTATGTTAAGAATTGCCCTAATTCAATGACTAGGAGCTCAGTGCTTAGATGAGGTGATCAATGTTGATTGATGGTCATTTCTTGGCATAATGGCTTTATTACAAGGCTTAAAAATCACCTAAAGTCTGCTTTCAGATGCATAATGCTCAATGTTTATGAATTAATGCTTAATTCAAAGATCATTGCTAGATTGCTTGGTCAACTATTTTATCAAGGTGATCAACTACTAGATAAGAGGTGAACAACTACTAGTTTAGAGTGATCAACTACAGGATCAATGTTTACACCATCGTATATGTGCCTTATAACTCTAAATTTAGCATTTCGGATCCACTCTTGAGTTTGGCACTTTTTGGATAAATGTTTGACTAAGTTGCTTATTTTTGGTATTAACTTCTTGTCTTTTTTGCAAAATAGAAACACAATTTATAACTGAAATTGGAATTGAAATGATTTTAAGAAAATACCTAAATTTTTTATTATTATTTTATGAATTTTGATTGATTTTTGAGTATTGGACTCCATGGGGGAAAATAGCTCCAAAAATTTTGAATTTTTTATGAGAAGCTTCTTTCATTGAGAGGAATTCACCTATAGGCTAATGTATATTAGCATGATCATTCAAGGACATGTGTAGCATACACCTTAGTTTTTTATAAAGCTAAAAGACTTCCATTTGAAAATCATTTACTTCTACTCCCATATTTTGGTTCTCTCAACTAAAACATTGAATCTCTTCATTTTATTCGAGATTAGGAAACATAAGAATGTAATTGACACCTAAGGACCTAACTTTTATCATAAGGAAATGATTGGAGAAGCTTACTATGGGTTGTTTACGATGATAGGATTATGAAAACATTCATCATAGACTCTTAAAGGTCTTGAGCTCCACTCGAAAAAGTACATTTCTTATGTTTTAGGCTTAGTTTTTTAGATTTTATTGAAGGTTACATTTTTCACTTTTAGGCTATTCTAGGTTTGATTTAGGATGGAAAATTATGTTTGGTTAAGGCTAAGCTTAGGAAAGGAGAGCTTTATCATGGTTATTCATGAAAAATCAAAAGAATTCAAAATGGGTCATGTTATATATTGTGCATGTAGCACCATATGCTGCACATATAGTAAAATATACAGTGTATATAGCATGGATTTTTTGTAAAAATTAAGGGATTATAGGATGAAAGGCTTTAACTTAAAGGTTTAGGGGCTATATAGCTTGGGTTTGTATTTTGTGGGTAGGTTTAGGAGCTCTAAATGTTGTAATTACAATTTGAATTATGTAATTTTAGTTTAAGATCTAAGCTAAATTCTATAATTTGTAGAGAAATAAGATTATCATTAGAGCTGGGGATATCAAAAGAGTCTTTGGATGGTACTCTCAACTACCAAGGGTGGTTCAAGAGAGTTGATCGGAGCTACTTTGATCATTGCATCTGTTACTTCACTAGCATGGAGAAGAGGTGTAATGGATTTGTTGTCAATGCTAAGATAGATAGATGGATGGACTCTACTTACACCTTGGGGATATCTATAGGATCATCAGGTTAGAGTGTGCTAGATTGTTAATTCAGTTTGATGCCGAGTTGACATCACCACACTAGTCATATGATACCATCTTTTATTTGTTTTATATCTCACCCTGTTTGAGAGGAGGGTACGCTATCTCATACTATTATCTTTAGAAGGGAGTCATAAAGGAGGAGCTTGTTTGGACCATCTCCATTGAGCACTACACCTATAACTTCTTATTGTATGTGTTAGGGTGTGCATTATTCAATGATATTATGATTATTATCCATATATTTATTCTTTGGGCCTTACACATCCTAATTATAGTAGACAAACTTGATCTTTATAGTAGGTAGTGTAAAGATAAATTCATCGATTATTAGTAAGTCATTAAGGTAAGTAGAATTTTGTTGATTCTAGTAATATTATTGTATCTATTTTTAAGTCTTGTTGTTGATTGTATTGATCTTATAGATCATGATAAATGAGTTTAGGCTGCTAGAGCCTGAGATGTATGTAAGCATGGCATGTAAGCATGGCATGTATCATATAAGAGACCTAAATGCAATATGGATGAGTTAAGAAGGCACCTCAATAATTGACTTGGGACCAAGTAAGAAGATAAAAACCTTTGTTAGCATAAAATTAAATGGAATTGGTTTAGAATGTACCTGAGTAGATGTTTAATTGATTAATTAATTTGATGTTGATTGGATTAGGTCTACCCTGATCCTTGATGCAATATATCTCATATCCTAAGTGTATGACCACTTCAGCTCATAAGGATGAGCATCATATGATTATAGAGAGTCCTGAGCATTGACCCTTATATTTAGGGGAGTGTGTCATTGACTGGTAGCTAGGGCTTGAAGGACATGTATAACTTGTTGCACTACCTCATACCATGTTCTAATCATCTTGTGCTGATATAGACTTAAAGGTTGTAGTTACTTTGATTGGTATTCCTAAGAAAGAGTATTTATCAATTGCCTATGGACTACCCGACCTTCATATAGAGTGGATATTAAGGCCGATAGCTATCCACCTATAGAGGATAACTGATAGAGCTAATGAATTTGGTGCTAGACTCGGCCCTTTTGATAGCAAGGTAGCTACATTTGAACCACTGGCATAGTTTTTGCTTGCTAACCTATCTAACTCTAAGGATCTGATGATTGGTCTAATAGTCTATCAAATGGAGCAGGGTCAACCCTTTCTTGATGATTGTGGTAGAGATGATCCCAGAATTGGATAGAGTGAGGTAAGCTCAGTCTGGCTGCTTCAATAGAAATTTGCTGCTATTATACATATGACTTCTAAACCACCTTATAGGTATTTAACTTATAACAACTATATTTTACACTAAATTTTTCACGAGTAACCTCTTGTGAGGTTTTTAACTCATTTGAATTGCTCGCTTGGATTTTCAGCTTAATGAATTACTTTAATTTTTGTTTGATTAGCCTTTTGCAAGATTTTTAACTCATCAAGCTTTTGTTTTTACTTTTAATTTTTTCTCTTTTTATAGATTTGAATTTAAGAGAAGTTAGGTATCCTAGCACCACCAGCGAGTGATCCATAAAGATACACTATATAAGACCCATATGAGGAGAGGCTATACCTTCAATGAGGCAAGGGTACTAACTTTTGATGGCTGAGTCAAGTGGATGGGGGCAATCCTTGAGAGTGAGGTCAAGTGGACTTGTCCTTGGTGGCACATACAATATATGATGGCTTCATTATTAAATCATGTCGGTAGAGATCCTTGGAGCTGGATCTACTATAAATGACTAGTACAAGTTATGGGTTATATGCTAAACTTAGAGTTCTATTATACAAAGATTGTTAAATAACAAAATTATATGCAACAAAAGAAAGAACATGTTATATGTTTGTAATTAGTATTACTTATAGTTAAGTGTATGATTAGGCATTCCATTTGCATTAATGAGATTAAAACATTTGTATGATAGACATAAGACTGATACAAAATGTTCAATATGCATTAAACCTAACTATTATTGCTACCAAATCTCTTACTAGATTTTTTGATCAACTATTTTAATATTCTCCTTTTGCTTTAAAAGATCTAACTTTTTCATGAGCCATCCTAGTGGACTTTTAACTCATCAAACATATATTTTTTGTTATCTTAACTTTTATGTGAGCCACCTTTATAGGTTTTTAGCTCACTAGACTTTTATTTTTATTTTTGGCTTTTATTTTAACCTTTGATTTGGATAAAATACTTCTTCAATTGGTCAAGGTTGATTGGTTTCGAGAATTCATTACCTCTAAATCTGAGATACAAATAGCTCCTTTAGATAGAATCTTCTTAACTAGGAATGGACCTTCCCAATTAGGTCTAAACTTACCAAATAGATTATCAATAGCCATTCTAACTTGCTTCATAACTATATTATCATCTTGAATAACAATAGGCTTGACCTTCTTTTTAAATGCAATTATCATGAACTTTTTTTAAAGTTGAAGATGATATAAAGCTTTCAATCACTTCTCACTAATGGTTGTAAGCTATTCAAATCTAGCTCTCTTCTAGTTAGCTTTTAGCATTTGAGCTTCTAAGATAACCCAAAGTGACTTGAGCTCCAATTCGATAGGCAATACAACTTTTATGTTGTAAACTAAAGAATAGAGGTTAGCACCTATAAGACTTCTCATAGTGGTTCTATAACCCTATGAAGCATATGGCAACTGCTTGTGCAAATCCTAGTAAGTCTGCACTATTTTAGCCATGATTTTCTTGATTGTTTTATTAATTGCTTCAACTGACTTATTAGCTTAAGGGTAATACGGTGAAGATTAGTGATGTTCAATCCTATATCTTTCTAGCAAATCAATTACTTAACCTTGGAACTACACTCCATTATCAAAGACCAAGTAATGTGGGACTGTGATTCCCCATTGTCGGAAATGCGGCGTGCTAGTGGTGTGATAAATGTGCACAATGAAATAACGTGGAGTCGCCACCCGACTCATCTATCTAACTCAATTGAGTAACTAAACAAGTCAGGAAAACCCGAGCCTTCCTGCTGAGGGAAAGCAGCCCGAATTTCTTCAGAGTTGGGTTTGGCATTTCGGTTTTACTTATCTTCTGTATTATCGTATTCACTTTTCCAGTTTTAATAAAAGCGCAAGTCACACAGTTAGGTTGAAGTTCATTTAAGTCTGGTTTCATGGCATAAGGAAAGCAAGGCATGTAGCATGGATGAAAGCAATAAAAAGCAGAAATAAA
>CANYBF011443456.1:0-18104 GCA_948192965.1 Dalechampia spathulata | reverse complement strand
TACCATAATCAAATTGTTTACAAAATGATCCCAATTCTTGTTTAGTTTTATGCATCTCATATTTTAAAGTCTTTTGTAATTTAATATCTTGACATAGTTGTAAACCTTCTTTATGAATTAAACTTATTAATTGACCATAAGTCAATTTATCATATGGGATTGGATTACCAAATTTTTGCTTTATATTATTTCTTACTTTTTCTCCTAAGAAAAATGGAAGTCCTGCCAAAAACTTTTCTTTCCAAAAAGCTTGATTAGAATCTTCACGAAGCATTAATCTTGTTAAAAATGTGGTTTTATAATATTGAAAATCACTTAATTTTTTACATCTTAAATTACTTAATAATTCAGCATTTTTATCTTTAATATGAGAAGAGTCTCTAATAAAATATAAAGATATTATTAATATTAATGTAACAACCGCATCTTGAATTTCTTCTCCATTTTCATTTAATATTGGTAAATTTTCATTATCTTTTCTTACTGCATTTAATATTTCTAAATGATCTTGATCAGTAAGATGGTAATCCCACTAACCTTTTAATTGACCAGTGAATCCTACAATTATAATTTCAGCAATTGACCTATCTGATGCAAATGATTGAGTTCTATAAGCATTTGCTGTCATTGTCATTTGTTGTAATACGTTTAATATATTATATTCTGACAAGCCATCTATATTCCATTCGTATACTGTAGATGCATTGTATTTATACTGTGATAACATAGTTGGTTTATCAATTAATCCTAAATCGGGTGTCACACTTACTTTTGTCATTATTTCTTTATTATATGAAATTGGATTTATCTCAAAATTTTTTATATCTTATGTTTCTGCCATACTTTGTTCTGATTCAGAATTTGTACTATCATCATATTTTTCTATCATACTTATATTTTTTTATTGTGGAGTATCTTGAATTACTTGCTTAGATTCTGATGATGATTCAATTTTACTTAATTGATCTTTTATAGTTTTTATGAAATCATTATCTTTTATTTTTAATTCTTTTTGACTGGACGTTGAAACTTGAAATGGTTTAAAGATATGTGATTTTAATTCTTTTTTAATTTTTGTCTCTATTTCTTTAAATTTTAATGAATTCTGTATTCTTTTTAACTGATTACTAATACTTACCAGGTTAGCATTACTAAAATTATTTTTCTCTATTATTTTCCTATAAGGATCATTTTCTACTGTTATTTTAAATGGTGAACAAGTTATTTAATTTTCTCCATGTAAAAATTTACTAGTCATTCTTTGCGGATATTCACTTTGAATCATTTTATCATTTACTTTCCACTTTGGTCTTTTATCCCTTACTGTTATTGGACTAATGTGATCTTCTTTCATTATTTTATACCATTTAAAAAATTTTATTTTAATTTTATTTTGGTTTACAAATTCAAAATATTCATCTTGTAATATACTAAAATTACTTGTTTCTATTTTTTTTGTAATTTCTCTATATTCTTTTGTTTTGTAACTTCTTTATAAAATTCATCTTTATTCCAATTAAATTCTTTACTAATTACATTAACTTCCCTGTCCATATTATTCATATTTTCTATTATAGCTGATGCTGATGGTGAATTTGGAGATGAAAAAGTATTTTGGTTTAAATAATTATCAAGTGGGCTAGGTTTTGAATATACTGCTTGTAGAATTGGCAAACTATAATCTACTCCTTTCATTTTAAGATCTTTACTAGATTCTAGAATATCTAAAGTAGAAAACCTTGGTTTTATCAATGTTTGAATTATCGGCTTAGAATCATTCTCTTTATATGACGCATATATTACCAATGGTAATTTTGAAACTCTTCATAATTCTTCAGTTGAAATGGACGAGGATGAATCTGTATATCTACTACTTATACTTCTTCGATTAAATTTTAAAGATACTTTACCATCTTTATATTGTTCAATTTTAATGAGGTTAACATTGGGTTTTATAATTTTTTCAGGTGCTGGAGGAGCTACTGCCCCTTCTAATATCTATTCATCTGAAAGTGAAATATCTTTCCATTGTATAGTTTTAGGAATTACCGTATTTGTTTTAGTTAAATCAGTCTGTAAAAATCTAGTTTCGCCAATTTTAGGTTGTAATTTATACTTAACTCCAGATGCAGAAATCATTGCTTTATAATGAATTTTATAAATTAATGTTATTGGTATAGACCCTTGCAATATTTTATAATTATGAGTTTTTACTACTAAAACCATGCTTTTTAAAATATTCAAGTCATTTAATGAAATAGTCATATCTAGATATACTTTAAATGATATAGGTCATTCACTTAAATTTATTTCAATTGATCCTAATAATGAATCTTGAAAATTTACAAATCTTGCATCTCTGATTACTGCCAAAATACTCGTATTTAAACAATCTCTTGTTAATGGTTTTATACCAACTTGAATTAATCCAATATGTATAGACTTATATTTTTTATTTCTGTGAAGATCTAATGTTTTAGGTGATAATAAATTTATTCTTTCAAAAGGTTTATTTATCTGAACATCTCTTTCTTCCATTTTAATTACATAATCCGTTTAAATAAATTTATTTTTGGAATTTTATAAATCTGATCTTTATCAACCTTAGGTATTTCCCATTCATTTATTGCTTTATTAAAATCTTCTAAAATTAATTCATTTTTATGAATTACTCTTTTAATTTCTGATGATTCAGAATCGTCCGAATTTACCTTGCTCATAGATTTACATAAAAAAAAGGTTCCATTTTTAATAATTAGTGATAATATTTTTTGGTCTTCAAATTGGTTGCGGCCATTGCTCTCACTGCCCTACAGAACGATGGGATGGAAGAAAAATAAAGAAAAAGAGGTAGTAAAATCCAGTTCTTCTTCTTCTAAAGCCCTTTCAGAACATTTTGAAGACATATTAAAACCCAGTAAAACCATAGAAGAAGACCTTAAAACCAAAGACCTTAAAAAATGGATTACTGTCAGTCTTTAGAAATAGTAAAAGCCCTCCATAATATTGCATCCTCTTCAGAAGAGGACTCAGGTAAAATTTCTGAACCTAAAGCAATCGTACCCGCTATAGGTATGGCTAGTCTATCTCAAACGGTAGATAGTGAAGACTTATCAAATCCGTTGAAGGCTATGGATTTGCCAAAAATTCAAACCTATTCCCAAACTGGCCAATATACTTTTACAAATTATTCTAAATGGGTATATAAAAATGATTTTGATTTTGAAATAGAAATTGAAGACAGTTTTAATAATGTTAATCCTTGGAAAATTTTAAAAAAGTATTATCGTGAAAATTGGTATTATACCCCAAAGGATTTAATAAAACCTCAAGAATACTACCTAAGTATACTTGAGGATTCTGAGTTAGTAAAAATGAAACGTACTTTTGATAAAAATATTAAAAATTTTATTGCTTACTCTTCTATACAAATTAAAAAAGTTATTCATCCTTCTGATTAGCCAACTCCCCAATTATATACTCCTGTAAAATTTAAAGTTTTAAAACACCATTGTCTTACATATAGTTATTTTGACTGTGTTGAGGCATGAAAAAAAGTATTTTGTATTCAAAATCCTAACTATACTCATTCTTGGTTAATATATTTTAATCAAAATATAAAGCCCAGTAAAATTCCAAGTTGGTTTCTAAATTGGTGGCAATATTGTGGTATTTTCTGATGAAATTTTATCTCAAGAAGTATTACTAGTTTATCAGTATTTTAAAACTAATTTTAGACCTCCTCATGGAGATAAGAGTATTCCTCCTCTTATGTATTATTGTATGTCTTTCTTCACACCATGGGTGTATCAATGGTATCTAGACTTTCAGTATGTTTCGAGAACATATATCCCTACTATAATAAAAAAGTATAAGATAAAATGGTGGAATGCCTTTAAAAATACTACTACAAAGGTATCAGTAAAATAGTGGATGGCTAAAAGGCAAGCTCTCACATATTGTGGAAGGGTGACTCTTCAAGATCAACCTTCATTTGGGTCCCAAAAGGCTCAATGTCAAGCTATGTTGGTAGCAGCCAAAATGCTTGAAGAGTATAGTGCAATTTGTAAAAAGGTGTTTGAATGTTTAGGTTCAACATCTGAAACAGTAAAACAAGTAAAATCCAAGTCAAGTAAAGCATCTTCTAAGAAATCTCTTGGAAGAAGACATAAAATTCAAACAAGTTCAAGTTCAGAGTCGATAGCATCATCCAGTACGTCATCCTCCAGCTCGGATTCTTCAGATCATACATATAGTAATGAAGATGATTGTTATAATATTGTAAAACCAATAAGAAGAAAATATAAAAAGAAAATAAAAAATAAAGATAAAAAGAAAAAGAAAGAAATAAAAAGGAAAAAGAAAAAAGAGTCATCTGAAGACTCAGAATAAAAGGCAGAAGGAACCTTATTCCTTTAAATCTTTGTAAAAAAAGAAACGAAGCATTTTCAACAGTAAAGATTCTGGTGGTAGGCAAGTTATTGTTCATCAACAGTAAAAGCAAACAGTAAAGATTCCAATGGTAGATAAGGTACTGTTCATCAACAGTAAAAAGCAAATAGTAAAGATTCTAAAATTTTTATTTAAAAAGGGAGCCTATCCCCTTGTGAAGGCATCAGATTATCAACCCTCTCTCTCTTTCTATCTCTCTAAGAACATTCCCTCTTTCTCTCCTCATTTCCTCCTTTTCTCTTTTGTATAAGACTTCTATTAGTAATTCCAAGTAAGTATTTTAGTAAGAAATTTTAAACTTCATCTATTTCCTTTTCTTAAGTAAGTTATATCCTTATAACTGAAATTTGTAAGACCGTATTGACGGTACCTTCTCTTCTCCCTCCTCATTCAGACTTGATTCTAGGGATTCTAGATCAACGTTGCAGGAACCCTAAACCATTGCATGTTAAGTTTGGTGCATGCTATGTGATAAAAATTAAAATAATTAAAAAGAATTTTATTTACTATTCCGATCAACACAATTCTAATCCATAGCAGGACAATAAAATTAAAACTATTCTGATCCATTGTAGGACACTAAAATACTATTCCAATCCATTGCAAGACATAGTAAATTAAGATATATATAATAAATAACAAAGTATATTGGCTGGAAACCCGATTTGCAGTGCTATTGGTGCGAAGCAGGGATTTTAACCCTGATGGTCTGGTATAATAACGCCACGTACAAAACCTAAAGAAAAAGAAAATAAAAATAGTTTATATGGATAAAAATATAATTATAAGTTTATTTGATATATTTTCAAGATTTAATTTTTGTATCACTGTTTATAGATTTACCAGATATTTTATTATTTTTCAATTTGCTTGGTATCATGATCTTATAAGAGAAATCATAATTGATGACTATATTGAATATATACATAATATTGCAAATAGGAATCAACAAAAAAAGAAGTAAACAATCCATAGTATTTATATATATATATATATATCAATATAATTTAGGTTTTTTTGTTTCAATCTGTTCAAAAGTAGAAGCAAAGTACATGTATAAATATTACAACATTTATATACATATATTCAAGAAACTAATAAAAACTTGACAAAATATATCTCAATAACCATTTAATGTATACAACAATCCAATTTTGATTAAGTACATGTTTAGAACCATGCACCTCTTTTTAATGCTTCTGTATGAAGTTCTTGGTATTTAATTGATGAGTCTACTAAACCAATTTACATTCCCACCAAGTGATTCATGAATTACATATCTTTACATTTTAACAAATGAATTCTTATATCATGTTGTAATTTCAAGATTTGGAAGACTAATCTTCTATGTTAAATAAGATCATATATTAACTAGATTACACTTCAAGCTTTGTTATGTACTTCTCTACTCTCTTTCTATAACTTGGCTTGGTTCTTATGCCCTATTTTAATTGTACATCCTATCTAAGTTTGTGTTACTTATTCTCATATTGGTACATACTTAACTATTCTTTCTTATTAGATTAATATACAATTCTTATACAAGATGGCATATAGACCACCTTGATTATTGTTAGTGTATACTACAATAAAAATTTTAAAGGAATAACTTCCATCTAAGAACATAATTTATTCAATTCACTGGTTGCTCAGATCATAAATATATGTACATGTTTACCCTTAAGGGAGGGCCATAAATTTTAAAATACATATCAGTTGTTTAAAAGAAATACATACATGTTTATTATAAATTCAATATTAAGAGTGCTTCATGTATGACACCTTATTCTAGTTATGCTGTTATAGAATTCATATACTTTTTTTTAACACCATCAACTAAACTTCCTAGCAACATTATCACACCCACACTATCTTAAGAGTGAACATTAAATTCTAACTTGCAAGTAAAAGCATTCATATTATAAGTATATAACTATTACACCTTGCATTTAATGCACATTTAGATAACTGATGGATTTAACCATGTATCCTGTTAGCTTAAATCTTATGTACTCACCAGGTACCATGTAAGGTTAAAGCTGGATTCTGATTTCATGTAAATTAAGTTCATTTCACAATATCATAAGGGTCATCAATTATGTTGGTTGTCCCTCTCTTAATAGCTAAGGATCCTTTCCCTAGATTCTTCCACTCCACTATCTATATACTGAATTCTCTTCTCTTATTCCCTTAAGTGATAACTTTTGTTGCTTTATATGTTTGTGCTTATTAAAGTTGATTGAAATTGGTCAATGTTGATTATTTTGATATGTTCAGTGTTGATTATGTATTGAAATTGATTTTTTTTACTCAAGTTGTTTGAAATTGATTTTTGTTTTACTCAATTTGTTTGAAATTGATTTTTAGGCATTAATTTCAACAACAGCTCATGCGTTATTTGATGTGTGTGAAGATACATCTATTTGAAATTTTAAATTGGTATCATATGTTTCATATACTTTAATGAATTGAGTTTAACTTATTTTCTTTTTGATGTAACTAAAGGGGGAAAAGTATAATGAAATGGCTTTTTGATGCATTTTAAAATTTTGATTTTGATGATGTTATTGACATTTTAATATGAGAAAATATGTTTTTAATATTTTTGGCTATGTTTAATCAAAACTAGGCTTATTGATTACTCCTCTTGCATTATGGATAACACATGGTTGAGGGGGAATATGGATTGCAAGGTTGGAATTTATTAAGTGCAGCTAATTTTGATTAAAAAGTTACTTGGGGTTTGTCAACATCAGAAAGGGGGAGATTTTTTAACCTTAGGATCCTTGATCTTAGTTTTGATATTAACAACTATATTTATGCTATTAATAGATTATTTTTTAATGTTTAATTTGATTTATGGTATGATTAGGGTGTCTAGGATTTATTATGGCTTAAGAAGAGACAAAAATGTATTTTTTTTAGGTTGGACAATATATTTGGTACAAACTTACCACTAAAGCATATGATCATATGAATGGTACTACCCAAACTAGTTTAGGCTGTGATACAAGTATACTACATATGTGTATGGTCATATCACTCATGCAGATAACTTTTTCTACATTATTTTAAAATATTTTAAAATAATCTTAATGGCATTTATTACACCTTCAATGGTCATTTAAGCTTAGAGAGAGTATTTATACTTGATTTCTTACATTTATAAGTAATTATTGCTTTATACTCTTTAATCATAAATTGCTCTTTAGTTGCTCATGAAATTATGTTGCTTTCATTCCTGATTTTGGGACATGTTAATTTTAGGGTATTTAGTGAGAGCTTTTATATTAGTTAAAATTAATGTAATTAAGAGTGTTTTTTAAATTGATTATTGTAAAGGTTTATATATGAGCCTTGAATAGACATTATAAGGGTTTTAATGTGAGCCTCAACAAAACACTAGGGTTTGGTTCTGGGGTTAAAGAATCAGATTTCTAATCTTAAGATTGATTAATAGAAACTAAAGTGAGTTGCTTAAGTAATTGGATGTAGGCACTTGTTAGCTGAACCACTATAAAGTTATTATCGTCCATTTTTTACTCTCTAATTCTTAATTAATTTATTATTTATCATTTTACTTAAGAATTTTACTCAAGATTAATGTGAAATTCCTTAATATAAAATGGACAATAAGAAAAATAATTTGTTAACAAATGTTTTAACCTTTTTTTCTTAAGATGCATTAAAATACTAAGATTTCCAAAGGACTTTAATGTTTGAAAGTAATTAGGGAAAAACTTGCACTATGCATAAATATCAATGAAATATATTATTATATTTTTAAAGAAATCCTTTAAGACTTCATCTTTTTAATTATATGTAAACTAAATAATTTAAAATTATTTCTCATATTTTGAGCTTTTACATGCAATAAAAATTATGATTCAAGTATTCTAATATGTTTTAAGGTTGAAAAGTAAATGATATTTAATATATATAAAGTAAAAATGCAAAAGTCTTGGACAAACTAAAATGTGGAACACCAAATCACATATATAATTTTAGAAAAAGATGATATTTTTAATATAATTAATCATGGATTTAATTAGAAAAATAAAAGAATATGGCTTTAAATAAGTATTTATGTTAAACTAAATATCAAATTAGTTCATTTATATTGTCCATAAGGATCTCTTAGATTTCTTCATGTATTTCATAAAATTATTCATTTCTAAATCATCTCTTTAATTATCTTCATGGTTATTTCTGAATGCACCTTGTACACTTCTTAAATCATCTTATAAATAATGAGAAAAGTTGCTTAAAAATATAAAAAAAATGTTACTATCAAATATTGAATAACAAGAAACACCTAAAAGGTCAAAGATAAAATAATTCTTTTTAATTCATATTCATTTTCTTTTATCTATAAAATAAACTAAAAAAATAACTTATGCTTATCTTATAAATTCGTTAATAATAGCACATATATTGGAAAGACACATTTAATTATGAAAATAAATGATAAAAAATCAATAATAGTAAGAAAAAATTTATCTTCAACTAACAAATTGAAATCCATTGTTTTTAACTTTTAGTATGTTTTCATTTATTTTGCATGTTATAATCAAAGATAGAAATATAATCTTTAATTCATTGCACAATGGTATACAATAACTTGAACTATACATAACTTTTAATTTCTTGATAAAAAAATAAGTATCATTTAACCAATATGAGTCTCTTTGTTATACAAATCAATTAAATAATAGTATGCATCAAAATTTTCTATATAATAAAAATAAAAAATGGCTCACATGTCATATCCACACACACATAACATCCTATATGCATGCATTTTATACATATGTTATAGTGAAAGACTAATTAGTGCATGAAATGCATGAATGCTTTGACATGATGAATGTGAAATGAAATGTCTTATAGATAAAAGAATTCCTTATGATTTGGAAATGATAGAGAAATAAATGGAAAGAAAGTGAAATGATGATTATAAAAGTGAATATGCACTAAAATTGTTAATTTGGTATTTCTTGAATGCCTTGAATGAAGCTCTATGATGAAATTTATATATGTAAGGTTAAGCATTGACATGTTTAACATGTTATTATATGATAAAGTATAGTTTAAAATGTGTAAACATAAGTTACAATAAAGCTAGAAGTAATGGTATGTTAAATGGTAAGTTAAGATACAAATGGCATTCTATTAAAAGTTAAAGGTAAAATTGGAAGCCATTATATGTATGCTTCATGTCCATAACATCATAATGAATGGTACATGATTCCTACTTATGAAGTGAGAAATGTTATACAATGGTATTGTGCTTATATGCTCATTATGAATAAAAGTGGAATAATGGTTACATGTCATAAATGATTATAGATTCTTAAAGATGATAAGTCAAGTGCATTATGTGAATGACTTCATTAAGTGAAATTAAAATGGAAATGCTATAAGTTAAATGGACGAGACTCATACTTCTTCATGAGTTATCGATAAGGGCAAAGTGGTAGCAGGTTTGTGCTATTTACCTTAAGACCTTACATAGGGTCTTAAAATGATAATTTCTCACTTGATTGCTTATGAAATCAACGTAATGAGTTTATATTGTGAATGGTATAATATGATCATCATTGCATACAATCATTAAAGCATTAATTATGCATCATATCATGAATCATTCATACATAAAGGCATATTCATGACATATCATACAAAGGATATAACAGGGATACAATGAAAGCGTATTAGGTCAAACAATTATTATCAATTCCCTCAATAGAATCATATAGTTATTATCGATTCCTTTGATGGAATCATATAGTATAGGTACCTATCATGGAACCATAGAGAAATGTTATGTTTCTACGGGAGCTAAAGGATGATACAGTATTGGTACATAAAGAAATGGACCAAGTATGAGATTGTGCATAATCATACAGAAAGGAAATTAAATATTACAAGAAAATCAAAGGGAGAATACAAAGCATGACTGCATTCTCATAGACATATATTATCATTTATTTATCAGGAAATATAATGGATGAAATGATAAATGCACTACAGTTGTGCTTATACAGAAAAGTATATAGAGTAATGATGTTCATAAACAACATTTGATACAGGAAATGTTACAGTGGATTCCTTATGAAATTGATTCCTATCTACATACAATATACTTTATGCACTACTTATAATAAATAAAGAATGGTGCAAAGCAACATGATATGATATAGTTATGTTACTTAATGATAGTTCACCATGATTTGATGTTTTTATGTTATTTATGATACATGATTATGTTATTTACTCATTTTATAACACCATTGAGTTTTATACTTAGCTTTTATCATTTCATGAATGCAGGACCAAGACCTTTAGGTGAGTTTTGATTGATCAATCTACAATCAATAGAGGTGGTGATTTTAGTGAATTTCATTCTTGAAGCAGTGTTGGACAAATGTAACATACGCCAAGATGTTCTTTGTATATACAACTTATTATATTAACCTTAGCGGTAATAATACTTATGTTACATACTTTTGTTGTATGTAATATCGATACCACCCTTTTATGTAAAATTAAATACATAAATCTCATATAATGGATGATGGTTTGAGTATGCCTAACAAATATATGACATATGTACAGGATGTAGTGGATGTATACTATTTTGTATTGATATTACCCATGTTTATAGTGTCATCAAATTATAGGTATTTATTATCTAATACACTTAAATGAATTTTTAAAAAAATTTGTATAGATCCCTTATAGGATAATTAATGATTTTCTTGCTTAGGAGATTATTAACTATTCTACGAGAGCATGTTACACCAGGTTTGGTGTGTGACACCATACATAAAAAATATTTTAAGAAAATAAAATAACTTATATTAAACCTTCTATACACTTTATCATTGCATCAATAGAAAATAATTTCAAACTAATTAATTAAGATTTTTGAGATTAAGATATAAGATAAATTGGAAGAGATAATAGGAAATAATGTATCATATGTATAAAGGAAAGATGCAATAAACTTCAATATAATGAGATAATATAAAATAAAATAAAGATATGAATTAAAATGTAAATAATCAAAAATATAAATATTGGATGATAGAACCAGCCACTTTAATATATGTATGTAAATTGGCCTCATCATTAGATCTTTTAATCTAGAATCATATGGTTATCATCTAGATTTAATCAAACATTTGAGATTCAACTTTGATCATTCTAATAAGTAAGTGTATAAATATTTAAATTTATAAAAAGATATTTTTATTAATATAAAGAAAAACTTGTTACAATTTTTTAAAATAGTAAAATAAAAAGGTAGAAGAAGAAGGTGGAAGGTTTTGGGTGTACTTACAAGAAAAGTTTTACAAATCTAAAGGATAAAAAGGGGTATACTAAGGAAGAGAGGAGAAGGTAAGAGTGTTTTAGAAGAATGAGAGAGAGGTTATAGTGTAAAGAGATTGGAGTATTGATGAATGGGAATGGGAGGAGTGGAGGCCTCATTTTATGGAGAAGAGGTTGAAATCTTTACTGTAGAGTGAATAGTACTCCGTCAAAAATCTTTACTATAGGTGAATGATCCTCTGTCAGAATCTTTATGTTAGAAATCTTTATTCTAGATGAATAGTACTTTCTTGAGAATAAAAATATCAAATTCTTTTTATTTTGTTTTTCTTTCTCTTTTTGCTTTTCTATTTTCTCTTTTCCTTTCTTTATTTTTTCTTTCTCCTTTTATTTTACGTCTTTCTTTTTTATTTTTTCTTTTTGTTTTTTATCTTTTTTTACTTTTTACTGATGATAATATTCCATAATAATGATCTTCATTACTGGGATAATAATCTATGTCAAAATCTTTTAGTTTTATTAATGTCAATGATATAGATGAAAAATGTGAAGAAGTTGTAAATGGACTTTTTCTTCTTTAAGATTGAGCTTTCTTTTTATGGCTAGACAATCCAAAAGAACTGGGCTTTATTATTTTTAAATTCGAGAGGATTTATTTTATTACTTATTGACATATAATTTTATAATCTTAAGTAGACTGAGTGATTGCTAATAGGACTTGACAATAAACCTTCTAAGCTCTAAAAGTGTTATCAATCATTGGTGTTGAGGCTTTATTTCTGGTAGTGAACCAATTATTTATAGTATAATTAAATGTGGTATTTTTGAATGCATTCTACTATTTTACTTTATGTTTTCTCAAAATCAAGGGTAGGTTGGTGTCTAATTGATACAAAATTTCAAAATACCATTGATAAACCCAAGGAATAAAGAAAGTCATATAAAAGAGGAGTAAGAGGGGATATCTTTTATCATATATAGAGGGTTGGAAGTTGGCTTTAAAGTAATGGTATGTTGTTAATACGTCTGGTGATAGAATGTTATCATGATTCCCAAAACAATACCACTAGTCTATAAATCATATTGGAATGTTATGGGTTTTAATATTGGTGTCAGAGTAGATGAACCATTAATATAATCCTAATAACTATAAGAACTGGCAGTGGTTTTATATAAAAATAAGTTGGTAGCAAATATTATAGGTTCATACAAAGGTTTTCTCAAGTTTAAAGGGTGAAGAATCTTTTTAATTTGTATTAAAGAATATGAAATAACATTTTCATTTTTAGGGTCAAAATTATGTTTTATTTTAATAGAATTGATTTTCTTACGAATAATAAAGTAATATTCTTAAGGTTTTAACAAATAAATTGTTTAAAATATCAGTTTTAGGGTATACAGTTCTTATAACATCCCATGAATTAGTAAATGATCCATTCTTAATTATAAGTTCTATATTTGAGAAAGCTTTATGAAACCATTGACATTTCATTAAAGAATTTGAAGATATAGATTGAATTGGTTGATTTATTTTTACCAAAGGCTTTAAATCAATTTTTGATATGACTTTTGAAGTAAAAGATTCTCTTGTCTTTGGTTTTACAAATAGTGTGAGGGCTTTACTTGTAGGTTGTAGAGCCTTTTCTCTAGCACTTATATCTTTTATAGCTTAGGTATCTTTGGAGATTAGGCAAACTATGCTACCCAATTCATTACAATATGAACCTTAGCATCATCTTCTTCTTAGGCAACATCAACCTATAACTTTATCAATTTAGAACCGAGTTTTATAATATCTTCTAAGTAGTTGGAAAGAGCTTTAGATGGTGAACTAATATTACTAGAATTGGTTTTACTGGAACTAAACTTTAAGTTTTCTTTGGCTTTATTGACTTTCTTGTTTCTGTTCCTTATTTTTGCTATGAAAAAATTCACATATGAGAAAATCAAGAATACTATTATTTTCTTCTTTAGTATATTCAATATTAAAATAAAAAATACTTAATATAGCTTACCATTGTGCAAAAATCTATTTTGATGTAAGATTTTTAACATCCTTTTATAAAACTTCTTTTGTAGATTTACAATCAACATATGGTAAAAAATTTTAATTTAATAAATTGAATTGAAATTTAGAAATACATAATATAATACTTAAATTTTATTTCTTAATCATACAATAATTCATTTGATTTGAGTTTCAATGATTTGAAGTAAATTGAATAATACATTCTTTATCATCTTCTATTTGTTTTAGGATAACTCCATAGTTTATACCATATGCATCTATTTCTATGATCTTTAGGGTTGTAGGGCCTGGAATATACAGATAAGGGATTGTTTTTATTAAAGCTTTTATTTATTGAATAATATTAGTATAAATCTTAGTCTAGGGTTTTATATTTTTCTTAAGTTGATGATGTAAAGGTTTTGTTGACTTGTTTAAATTTGGATAAAAATCTATGACATAATTCAAACATCATAGGACCCTTTGTAGTTGTACTTTATTTATGATTTCATCAAGAAATTTTTCATCAAAAGATAAATTTCTTTCAATACCTTTTTATAATTCCTTGGTTTATGTTATGACTTAAAAATCTAACTTTAATATGAAATAAAGGCATTTTAGTTTTACTTAGGACTAACCCATTATTTTTAAATATCATAAAAAATGTTTTTAAGTATTTCATTTATCCATCTATACTTTTACTAAAAATTAATACATCATCAATATAAACAGTATATAACTTTATATAAGGATTGAATATATCATTCATTATTCTTTAAAATTTTGATAGTGTATTTTTTAAACCAAAAGACATTATATTCAATTCATATTGACCAAAAAGGATTGTAAAAGTAGTTTTATATCTATCTTTAGGGCAAATTTGTATTTGCCAAATTCTAGATTTCATATCAAATTTAGAAACAAGCTTAAATTATTTAGTCTATTTAAGAAATCATTTTTATTTATTATTGGCTATATTATTTAGTCTATTTAAGAAATTTTTTTATGTGGTATTGGGTATATAATCTATTTTAAAGCTTTATTTAATAGTTAATAATTAATTACTAATTCGGGCTTCTTTGTTTATTTCTAAGGTTTTATTGACATAAAATGCAACATAAGAACTAGACATTTGTAGGTTTACAAACTAAATTTTGAGTTTCTAATTTGATTATTTCTTTTTTATAAAATTCAATCATAAATGGTAACATTTGTATAGTTCTAGCTTTAGTTGTTATATCTTATTTACTAAATTATTCCTCATAAGGTAAATCAATCATATATTATTTTCTATCCTAAAATGCATTAAGGAGATATGAACATAGTTCCTTTTCAATTTGGGTTATTATTTGTTCTATTTTTATTTTTACTAAGCCCATTTCTAGTTATTTATTTATTCTTTATATCTTTAAACTACCTTTTAGGTTACAAAGATGTTCTGTTTTAACCTTGATAATATAACTTTTTTCTAATTCATGTATCATACATGATTGCAATAAATTAAGACTTTTTCTTTTAGATTTTTCTATAAATGAAAATTTTATTTTCTTATTTTTAATTTTGAAACTTACACCATCTTCTCTTATAGTGTAAGGTTTAATTAGACTCACAAATGGTGTTTCTAAAGTTACAATATAATGTATATTTTTTATTAGTATGAATATAATTTTTAGTTTTAAGTTATTACTAATAATAGAGGCTTTGATTTTACCCATGATTTCTAATTTAGATTTATTAGTTATAGTTAGTTTCTCATTAGTCTCATTGCAGAATCTATTAGGTACTAAATTTGATTTTATACAATTTAAATATGCTCTAGTGTTGAATAATGTAATGGTATCTATAATGTAGTATTGTTAAAACTTTATCTTTATTGATATTAAATATTTATGAGAAGTTATTTCATATGATATAATTATAAAATTTCTATCTTTATTTATAGTACTAATATTATCTTCATTAGAATCATTTTCAGAAGAATTAGTTGTTATGACATTATCTTGTTTATTTTGTTAATTTTTATTATTTTTGAGTCTTTTTATTGTTTAATTCTTAATTCCTTTAACTCTATTTTAATTTCCTTTATTTGTTTTTGTAGGTCATTTATTATTGGTTTAGTTTTGATTTGTTTATTTTTATTTAATATTATTGTTAAGTCATAGGTTTATAGTTCTATGCTAATTTTCCATTTATTTCAAGACTACCATTATTACAATTGAAATCATCTAATAATTTATTTAGAAGTTTTTTTTTTCATTTTTGGATTTTCTATATGTTTTGCTAATTCTAATAAAGACTATTGTTGTTTATATAAAATATTTATTGTTTTACTGCTAGATTCTAATGTATCAATATTAGTTTCATTAATTTGATTAGTTTTTTTCCTCTATATCATATAAAGTCTCATTTTTAGATTCTAAATATAATTTATATATTTTGTTTAAAATAGGTTCTTCTAAATTTAATTCTTATAATTTTTTTAATAAATTTACAAGATCTAGAAGTGTGATATTTTTTACCATAGTTATAGCATTCTAAATCCATATATGTGTTTATATTTTTTATTTTTAAATATTTTTTGTTATTATCTATTTTATACTTATACTTCTTAGCTTTGCCATAATAATTATCCTTATTAAACCTTTTCTTATAATATCTTTTATAGGGTTCTTTAAATGGTTTTTTTATAAGATTTTAAACATTGTCCCTTACAATCATTATATTTTTGAGTTATACTATAATCAAATTATTTACAAAATGAACCTAATTCTTGTTTTATTTTATGCATTTCATATTTTAATAACTTTTAAAGTTTTATAACTTGACAAAGCTTTAAACCTTCTTTTTGTACTATACTAATAAGTTGACCATAAGTTTATAGATTATATAGAATTACGTTATCAAATTCCTCTTATACTACTTCTTATCTTTTCTCCTATGAAAAATTGATAGTCTAGCTAAAAACTTTTCCTTCTAAAAATCTTAGTTTGAATCTTCCCTAAGCATGATACAAGTTAAAAATGTTATTTTATAATACTGAAAATCATTTATCTTTTTACACCTAAGGTTATTTAATAATTTTACATTTTGATATTTTAAATGGTCTAGGTCTCTAATAAAATGTAATGATATATTTAAAATTAATTTACATACTACATCTTGAATTGTGTTGTTATGTTCATCTAATATAAAGGTTCCATCCTCATATGTTTTTATTAGATTTAAGATTTCTAAATGTTGATTTTTAATTAAATGATTATCCTACCACCCTTTTAATTATCTAATGAATCCTGCTATAATTAATTCTACTATAGTAAGCTAAGTATGTTAGATTTGGAAAGGTTATATATATTCCATTCATAAACCAAATAGGCATTGTACTTATATTATGATAAAACATTTGGTGTATTTATCATACTAATAACTGGTGCTGAAACTATTTATTGATTATGAGTTATATGGTTTAATTATGAGCTCATTATTTTACTAAATAGTTTTAAATCCTTGATTTCAAGGGAAGAGTATTCTTCTAATTTAGGGTTATATCACATAATAATATTCTAATTATTTTAAAATCAGATGTAGATTTATATTTCTAAGGTGTTCTTTAATAACTTTAATAAAGTCAAAATCTCTATCTTGTTTTACTTCTTTTTAACTAATTATGAAGACTTGATAAGGTTTGAAAATATGGATTATTAATTTTTTCTTAATAGGATTTTTTTCTATTTTTACTTCCTTATGATATATTTCTCTATCCTAGTTAATTGTTTTCCTATACTATAAAGATAGGTATTACAAAAATTATTTTGTTATAAAACCTTTATTTATGGGTCATCTTCATTAATCACCTTGAATTGTGATAATTTTATCTCATTTTCTTCATAATGAAAAGAACTATTTTTTTTAGGTGGGTGCTCACTTTGAATTATTTTATGTTTTATATTTTAGTATGTTTCCTTATTTGTAATAGTTATTGGATTTATATTCTTTTTATGTGTCAAATCCACACTATCACATCTATACTTACTATCACTACTTCAACTATGGCCATAATTACATTTAGTTGTGCTTTTGATTCTTATGATTAAATTATTAGTAAAGCATTAAAGATTGATGCTATTTAATAAATTACATATGAAAATAATAATAATAATATGAAATAATTTAAAATAAAAACATAGATGTATATATATATATATATATATATATATATATATATATATATATATATATATATATATAAAAAAAAAATAGAGTTTTAAAAGAACAAAAAAAAAAAACACAGGGCGAGAGAGTGGGTGTATAG
>CANYBF011443405.1:0-10299 GCA_948192965.1 Dalechampia spathulata | reverse complement strand
TATATATATATATATATATATATATATATATAATGTATAGAGGTCATATCGTAGCATTAAACATCATGTCTTATCGTTAGGAAGCATTTAAAACTGGTAGCGTATAAGTAAATACCATGAAGGATTTTTCGTAACATTTCCTATATCAGATGTAGTATAGAAACATCAAGAGGTACATGTATGTAGAATTTGTATGTGTACTTTTACTATACTTGCATTATCATCCATCCTTGTATCATGATTGTATGTGAATGATGAAATGACTTTGAGAATGCAATCATGCTTTGCACTCTCCCTTTGACATTATTAATATGTATAAATAATTGTGCATAATTCGTACTGGATCTCATATTGTATCGGTACCTATCCTCTTAGGGACCCGATTCCTTTAGAAACCAAACATTATCATACGACTCTTTAAGCCTGGCTTATAGCCCATCATTATATAGTATGACTCAAAGATTCCGGCCTCTGGCCCAATAGTATATCATCATAATATATTATATGACCCAGTATATATAATACGACATATAGCCCGACCTTTGGCCCATTAGTATCATTATCATATCATTTCCACCTTATATCATCATGATGATATGCCATGTGTATGCTTGATGCATTGTATGATCGTATATAATGTATGTCATATAATGTCATTGTCCATCCATACACTTCTCATGAGTATCATAAGTAATTCAATGTGAAAATGTCATTCAAGACCATGAGATAGGTCAAGAGAGGTGAAGCACAAACTTGTCACCAAGTTACCCCTATCGAGTAATGGAGTGGAAGTATTTGCCTCGTTATCTGGACCTGTAACATTTTCATTCCATGTCTATTTAGTATGACCATTCATATTTCCAATCATTTATCATTCAAAGATATTCATATTTAAGCATACATATAACATCGTTCAACTTTAATCCATAATGAATATTGAAGCATCATTCCATTTCATAGCATTCCTTATCTTACATTCAAGGAATAGTTACATACACAAATCATATATATATGTATTGACATAAAAATAACATATTTGGTATGTATTCATATGGTCTAGCTTGATTTATGCAAGTATGTAACAATAATCCAAAAGTATGTCTTAAGTGTTTATTTTTAAGTATAACATTGAGTTCTAACACTTAAGTAATCATTGTATTAAGTTTAAATGCCTTAATCTTCATTATCTAGGTGATCGAATAATTTAAACATAAGTACTATTCATTTGGTCAATTGGTACTATTCATATGGCAAATTAGTATTCATATGGTCATTTTCATTTTGAATGTACTTAGAGTTTGTATGCTATTTTGATATGAAATGGAATGTGTTAATATATTATTAATAAACTATGGTATGCACCTCTTAAATGTCTCTTAATAGGTGTATAAGATTAAATGTCTCTTAATAGGTGTATAAGATCATGCATTTAAGAATTTAAAACAAGTTTATATGATAGATCACTTAAGTGCTTAAGTATGTATGCATTTTAAGTTGGAGGATATTCTGTCTTCTAAGAACAGTTCTTATTGTGTAAGCCTTTTGACTAAGTAAATGACCTCTAAATTGAGTGATTCTTGAACCATTAGAAACTATACTCAAAAATATTTCTAATGAAATATCATATGCAAATTTTAGACTCTATTAAGAGGGTCAAAATGCAAAATGCTAAATGTCTTAGCCTACTTAATGTTATCCGAATTTTATGTATACTTGAAGCGTATAAATGGCGTAAATTATATGACCATGTAAATGGATTCAGAATTTTTCAAACTTGGTACCATTGGAAACTAGATTTAAAGAACTTTCCAATGGCATATTATGAGTCCCACAACTCAAACAATAAGTTGGTCAAAAAGTGATTACCATCAACCCCTAACTCTTACCTTATGCAATAAGTCCCATAACTTTTGTATATGTCACTTGCATGCCTTACTTACCATACTTAATGACCTCAAAATTGCCAAATTACGTATACAGATAACTCAACATGTTATTTAAATTATAAAATTAAATTTTCCAATGTTCATGCATTCAAATACCTTATTAGGCAGCCTTAATCACAAACACATGCATGCTGCCCCTTAAGTGATAAAATTTACATAACTTTTGCAATTGCATTCCTATTGCCTTCAAACTTTGTTTTCTTCATTATAACATTATAATTAATCATTTCCATACATAATTAGATTATTTAAGTGCATAAACTGAATTATGGTAGCCAATTTACCCAAGTTCAAAATTTGGGTAGCAAGCATTTTACCTTCCTTTTCAACTTTTATTTCACTTTTCATGTATAATTCTTCATCTTCTTCATAAGTAATTACATCAAACACTTTACATGTATTTATTACAACATTATAAGAGTCATAAACACATAGGTTATCTAGGGTTTTGATATTCATACATTCCATACACAAAACTTATCAAAATTATATCAAACATACCAAATCAAGTGTGTTCTTAAACATTTCATCATCAATTTCACCAAATGCATGCATAATCTCCTTATACCTCACCAACCAAAACACCCATCCTTCAAAAACATAAATTCTTGCGATTTTCAAGAAGAAATAGAAACATATACAAGAAGAATCAATGAAAACTAAGCTTAAAAACATAAAATACATGAAAAATTACCTTTGATATGTATAAGTTAAGATTTGAAATTGAAAAGAGGAGACAAAAAGAAGAGAATGTCAAATTGTTGGAGGGGAAATAGAGGCTGCCCACTTTCACTTATGTAATTATCCTATTTTAATTAAATTATCAACTTAGTCAAGGAAGGGTCCAATGAGAGCTTGACACTTGTTAAATTTCTATTGGTTCCTTCCTTTAATTATCTCTTTTCCATTTAATTAAATGTTTTTCTTAATAAATCATATCATACATTTCATACATATAAACACATATCTCACATCATACATACATATTTCTAGTTTCCAAAAAAACCCCTCTCTAGAAGTGAAATTACCAAAATACCCCTTACTTTCAACTTAACTTATTTTTAATTCTAACTTCATTTTTACTTCCTAATATACATTCTAACATCTAATTTCATATAGAATATCATGTTTAACATATCTAATCATCTCATTTTACTTATAAATTCCATTCTAAGGCATCATTAGGACCACCTTTCATAAGCATTCAAAATGCACCTTTTTAGGCAAGAATACTCCATTTTCATCATTTTAACTATTCTTTTACCTCTTTTCACTTTGAATTCTATATCTTATGAAATTACATTCATTCATATCATACTCATAAGCATATATAGCATGTCAAAGCATATACTAATCATAGTCCAATCATACTTTTCATGCACCATTCATTCTCATGTATACAATGCAAACTTGTAAAGATGTTAATAATGCGAATGTGATAGTTATCCTTATTTTTCAAACAAATAATGCGAGTAAAGTCAGGTATGTGCTTATTAAATATTAAAATAATATTAATAGATGAGTAAATAGACTAATATATATGTCCTTAATTATATTTATATCATAAATAAATTATTTGAGATTATTATATAATTATTGGCAGTGATCATTTATCGATGGACAATTACAAATGTTTGAGTAAGTATAAAAATATATACATACATAATTGATGAATTATTATGATTACACAATTATAAAAAAAATAAGATATAAATATCAAATTGATAATGCCACTATGAGTTATGTTTATGTTTAATTATTTTAAATAATATTATTGGAAAGTAGGTAAGTAAGTGAGTAGAGATGTTAGGTAAGGCATTTAATAAATATTTATCAAGCATTGATTTAACACTCCTATGATCACACATTAATCATTTTGCTTAGAAGTACAATGTTATGAAAATGGGAATGAGAACATCTAAAAGAGTAATCACTTATGAATAATGAAATGATTATTAGATTTTTGAAAAGGTGTGTGTAGAAGAATCATGCATCATGTTGCTAATATTGAGTTGTTCATGTATATAAATGCATGCATACATGTGTAATGGTGGTAATAATTATGATAATGATTTAAGATATTTACTTTCAAGATTCATTCTTGATGATTCAATATTTATTTCTGAGATTCATTCTCAATAAGGTAATATTTATTTTCAAGATCCATTCTTGATGTGATAATATTTATTTCTAAGATTTATTCTTAATGAGGTAATATTTATTTTTAAGATTCATTCTTGATTAGGCTATATCAATTTTCAAGGTTCTTCCTCGATGAGGCTATAATTATTTAAAGGATACTTATTTGATGGGATTATGAAGTTTTGCAATAATGTTAACAACATAAGTGATGGAGAAGAGATAAAAAAAATTTTAATAATCCATATCGAATATATAATACATTTATGGTTGAACAACAAATGTTATCAAATATTATGTTATGGATTATGAAATATTAAATCATGATGATTGGAATCTTGATATAACATAATTGAATAATTGCTCATAAATGAGATGATTGTAGGGCATCATATATGATTTAACTATGACTTCTTAGTATAACAAGTTAAATGTACATGTTTTATTATTTTATAGTTGTTATAATTTTCTTAAAAAAATACTATTAAGTTATATACTAAGCGTTTATCTTTTGATGAATGCAAGATAAAGTAATTTAAGGAGCATTTAGATCAATGATACATCAATGCAATTAAGTTTCATTGAGATTTTGTATGATCATTGGTTTCATATTTTAGGCTATGTAACATATTCTTAGTAGATGATTTTGTTTATGTAACTACCATTGTATAGTTATGTTTATGCATGTTTATGAGTTATAAATACTAAAATTTTCTAGTAGTTGATTAAATATATGCCTTGCTCATTTGTTATTTAGATGATATATGTGTTAGTTGCTACAATGGCATGCCATGATAGAGTAAATTTATATATTTACTTTAATAGGTGATGATACAAAATACACAAGTTAAGGATTTGATAATTAGATTTATAGGCATGATCTATTCTATTTAACTTAATGATTTTAGAAAAAAAATTTAACATATCTATTATAGGGTTATTAATAGATTCCAATCAATTAAGGGATATATTAATTATTCTATAGAAGCGTGTTTTATTAAGTAAGTGTAACAATATATTACACTTATTAAAATGTATATTCGAGATCATGTTGGGGTTCCTGACTATACTGGTGCTTCATTAATCTTGACACTCTTTTAAACTACCTTGACCTACATTCATCAAATGATAAAATATTGAGTATAAAACTTAGTGGTGCATAAATATCATAACAATGGTAAGTAGATAAAACATAAACATATGGTTTATAATAATAAGAATTCATAATTACATTATATCATATATTTCCACATGTGTATAACAATACATATCGTTTCTATTCAATGTACATATATAATATTCTTGACCTTTCATTCAACCTTAAATTAACTTATCATAACCCATAATTTATTATCATATTAGTACATTTTATCAATCATACTATGTTATGTAAATGGTATGAATGGCATGTTAATGTATATCATTCACACCTTTGTACAATACCATAACTTATCAAAGAGTGATGACCTTAACCAATCTTAGAAGTAAGTACAATCTTGTTAAAGAGGGACAATCTTTACTACCCTTTAAAAATAAATTTGATCTTATTGAGGAGGGATGATCTTAACCAACCATAGAAATAATTATATCACTATATATTGTATCATAACCTTATTGAGAAAGGATGTTCTCCACCAACCTTAATAGTACATATAATCTCATTAAAGAGGGACAATCTCAACCAACCTTAAAAATAATAATCTCTTTATATATTATGTACAATTTGGTAAGGATTAATTTTCAACCTATCACTAAGGAGGGATGATCTCCACCTTCCTCATAATCTTATCATCATCATATGCATGTATGCATGTATATTCATGAACAACTTAATACTACCAATATGATGTATGGTTGTTTCATATATAACAATTTAAGTATCCAATAATCATTTTCACAATCATAAATAACTATTCTACCAGACATTCTCATTCTTATCTCAATAATATCACATTTTCATATAAAATTATCAATTAATAAAACATACAATGATTAAACCATTAATCAATAACTCTATCATAACATACTAGCCCTTATACCAACTTTTCATTTACCCATCAATCTAATTTTATAGTTCAATGATTAATGAGCATAAACCTATATTCTCTTTTACTTTATTTATCTATGGAATAAGAGTAATTCATCTTCTTTGTACTTGTTAAACACATTATCATATTATATGAATAAAATGAATGACATTATTTTCTTAATTCAAAGTTTAATTCCATATGACCTAACATTTTGCACCTTGTAATGTCTTCTAAAAATGTCCTTATGGTAATGCTAACTCCACGTCTTTCTAAGTATGCATATATAATATAATTTCATTTACATGTATTTTACATGTTTCTTTAACTAGGCTTCAATAACGTACTCATAATGATAGCATTCAACCATAAAGGCAACATGGACCTTAAACATTCTTAATTATTAGCTTCACCCATGTAGACCATTTATATTAAATGCTTCTAATATTAATATTTTTATTTGCTTTTATATGTATAAGAGGCCAATATTCAATGCATTTAAAATAATTATGACACTACTACTAGTCAATTCAATAAACATGCAATTTAATGAAGTTGTAACATATTATTCTCATTCTTATAAGTATATTATTCCAATATAGAATGTATATCTTTCCATAAACTTTTATCCAACCTTTTTATTCAATGATGAATGCTACTATTAATCCTCCTAAAAACCAAAATCTTCTAATTTTTTCCTTAAAATTGGAGTTTTAATAAACTATTTGTTGTAATAATCTTTTATATCCAAAAAGTTGCTAACACAAGTTTTTATTAGAGACACAAAAAAATACATTTTTTACTATTGAAAAGCCAAAGGTTCATAGACCATTAATTTTCCTATATAAGTAAAACAAATTTATTTGAATAACTGAGCAAAAATAGTTGAAAATATAATCTTTTATATATTTTGGAATTTTTAGTAAAATCTAAAATTATTTCTTTTCTTAAAACAATTTGAATTCAAAAGTTCGTTCTAATTCAAAATTTATTTTCTAAAAATTAAAATTACTTTAAAGTGATTTTCAAAAATCTTTTTAGTTAGTAATATTTTTTAAAAATAAAAAATTATTTAACAAACATTTTCTAAAATCTTTTTAAAAATACAAAAATATTTTCTTTTTTGGAAGAAATTTAAAGATTTTGAAGGTATTCTAAAGAATTTATCAAGTTTAAACAAGATAATTTTGAGGGCATCTTTATTATTTCTTTTCATTTTCTTTTACAAATTCATGTAAAGAGAGCAAGAAACTATTGTGAGCTCAAAGACTTATGCAAAAGTCAACAAAATTGATGATGTAACTTTATATTATGAATAGTTACTAACATAATACTTTTGACAAGAACAATTATGTCAACAACTTTTTTGAATTCTAAAAACTTTATTTGTTCTTTTATGCTTTTGTTATGATATTATTTAATATGTTAATTTTTTTAAAAGATTGCTTGATATTAATGCATGATGATTATGAGTTTTTTTTCCTTTTGATCTTATGATTTGATTTGATGAGATGATTTAAAAATTTGATAATCATTTTCATTGAATATAAAATAATTTGATTAAAATCATACATTAATAAAATAATTTATTTAATTTACATTTGAAGGAAAGATGCCTCTTTCTCTCTTCTCTTCCTCATTTCATTTATTTTTTTGGGCTAAAAATTATTTTTTGCCTAAATATTTGCATGAGCAACTCTTTCATTGACAAAGAGTTATTGGCTTAATTTTTATTGAAGGAAAGTAGTCATTGATGTAACTTAATTTTTGAAAGAATTAAAATACTTTCCTTAATAAATTTTTTTAGCACAACTACTTTATTTATTAATTGTGTACTATGGTATGTGTTTATTTATGTTGTATATTTGATGTGATTATGTTATAATGTGTGATCAAATATCATTTATTCTTAATTCTTATTTTGAGATGATAATTTGATTTAATGTATGATACTTGATTGAAATGAATTCTTTATTTTTATTTATTATGCATTTTGTGCTAACTATTATTTGCTAGGATAGTTACACTAACAACTCTTTTATTATGAAAGAGTTATTGAAACAACTCTTGTATAAAGGAAAGATGTTAATACAACTTTATGTTTTGACAAAATGATTTTATGAATGTAGGTTTTCTATATGATGATGAATGTTATATTAATCTCTGGTAAGTTATCTATCTTACATTATGAATGATGAGTTATTTAAATGATGACATGATAATATAATGTTTATTTATGTTTATCATGTGGACTAATCTATTTTGCAAGGTATTTTATTTCTTTGCTCATTAATAGTGAGTAAATTATTATCTTGTGAATGTTCTTTACTATTTCCCCTGTTTTCAAGTGTATTGTAATTCAAATCTTGATTTTTTTTGCATCCTCTATCTCTTATTTATCATTTTCTTATACTTACAAGTTTGTATATTTGAATGTATAATGTACATATGCCTACTTAACAAAGATGATAATTAATTAAATAGGTAAAATAATTATATGATTTAGATACAATAGATCCGACCACTCGAATATAACTTTGAAGGGTCAAGATAAATACTTATCTTAGGGTTGATCTGGCCAACTTTCCTAGTTTTACCAAATGGTGACTCTACTGTGACCTCATTATAGGATCATGCATTCCTTAAGGAAGATCTTCAAGAGGATTCTTTTTCATTCCAATTGAGTCAGTAATGCCTAAATACGAATCATTTTAGGTGAATTGACATTTTACTCATAGCCACTGTGCAATATCAACACCATATGCACATATTAACTTAGGAATATCATATTTTGAATTAGAAAGCTATGAAGTTTAACTAAAATTTATGCATACCAAACACTCATATTTGAATAAGCATATATTGTCTCATTTAAACTTTATTTAAGTAGATTTGATTCAAATTAATATCTTGGGAGATCATTAAATTTTAGGAGTTGTATTAAATTGGGTGCCAAATTTTAATTTTTTCTTTTTAGATATTATGTTTCTATTTTTATTCACTAAAAGATTACTAGTGGGATTTTCGTCAAATTTGTTAATATGATAATCGAAGATGGAATATGTGTCATGTTAGAGCCATAATAAGTGTCCACATCAAAGTCATATCATCTTATTTTATATTAAAATAGTTACTAAACTTGAATACTTGTTTCAAAAAGTGCACTATAGTTTTATTTAAAAATTTAATATAATGAACAATTAAAAATTAATTCGTACAGGCTCATATTTTTTTGAGATAATTACACTATTTGATACATAATTTTAACATAATCAGTAATTAAAATAAGGAGTTTCATCATAGTTTATTTATTATTTAATAAATAATATTTTATGATATTTTCTTATAATTTAATTAATAATTTACACTTGTTTCTGCATATATATGAAAATATAGATTGTAAATTTTTTAATAAATATTAAAGATATTATTCTAATATACATTTTCAATACATATTATAGTATTATGATTAACACATCATAGTATATATGTAATTGTTTGTGTAAAAGTATATGTCAAATATGTGCTCTTAGTTATAAATTTTTTAAAAAATTAAAATAAATTAAATCACTGACTTTCATGAAAATTATAAATAATTTTTTCATTATTTATATTTTTATTCATAATTTTTCTTCAAGCTACTTTTTTTGAAGATAATGATTCTAAATCACAACTTAAGTTGCATAGAAACCTTTTTAGCAACTCTTCTATCATGTTGTTTCCTCCTTTATCATATTATTTGGTGCCTAAGATCATGATTTTCTATTTCATGTCTTAAATTTCATCAACATTATTAATATATTTTATTTTTCTCTTGATCCATGTTATATTTGATATGATTTAATAATCGATGACATTCACTTTTAAGTCAAATTTAGGCATTTTTTATTGCATAAATTGGCCAATACATGTATATATTTGTAGATGCCAATTTAATGGTTGAGCTTTTTTATCATGTATAAATTAGTAAATACATGTATATATTGATAGTTATCTATTTCATATTTTGGACCTTTTAAGGCTTGTAAGATTGGTAAATATATGCATATATTGTTAGAATTAATATTCTAAATGTGGGCTAAATATGTAAATATAAAATATATATGGCGGTCAAATTGAATAGTCAATTTTTAATTGTGGTCTAATTGTGGATTATTGACTATTAAGGTGTTAAATTGGTTATAGGA
>CANYBF011443396.1:0-14226 GCA_948192965.1 Dalechampia spathulata | reverse complement strand
ACTCTAAATAAACTTGAACCTTAAGTGTGTGCTTAGGAGCTTTCATTAAACTTAAACAAATGAGCATATTAAGATGGAATACAAATAGATTTGAAAATCCCGAACCCATACTCTGAAGAAATTTAGGTTGTTTTCAACTCTAAAAAACCCAAATTTTATTTCCTAGTTTTTCAAAATAATTCAATTGGATTAATAGGAACAAACTAGGTGGCGACTCCACACCACATATGCTTTTTCAAAAAGGTAAAAACCCGTAAAGGAGAGGGATGGCGCGTGACAGTGGCGACTCCACTGGGGATGCATATTTTAAGCGATTTTTAATTGAACGATTCCATCTTAATATGCTCACTTGTTTAGTCTTAATGAAAGTACTTTATTCTTAGGTTGCTAGTTTCACAACCATTTGCATACACCCTTTTGGTCCCTTAAGCCTCGACGCTCTAGGTCATTTGGGAACTCATGTACTTCCTTAGTCTTGGGGCCCTATGACTGGTATACATCACTCATCGCTTGGAGTAATGCCAAGAACCGCCCATATCCATGATTGGATCGCGTAGGCATATTCTTCTCATGGTGGGAGCCTTCTTAGCCAAACCGAAAATGACCTAACCACTGCATAGAGCAACAAGAGCCGCAATTTCCAACTAGGACCCAGTTTTTGCTTGTGTTTTAGATCACATTTCAAACTGAATGTATTTTGTTTAAACCCTAAAATAAAACCTTATCTGCCTCAAGTCAACATGATTTGAAAAGAGGGTGAGTTCATTTTTGTTTGGGGTTTAACCTTAATATATTTCTCAACGTCTCATGCACTAAAACATGCCAATGCCATGTCAATTGTGAGTCAACACTCATTTGACAAATAAACCATCAATTGTGAGCCAAACGTTCATTTGGTGGGTAACCCGGTGATTTGATTAGACTTTGAACGAAACTATGTTCATTTGAATTCTTGAAATCCATGAAAAGCGGCAAGTTCATTTTTGTTCAAAGATTAATCTTATCACCACGCGAGATCAATCACAAAGCTTTGTCAAAAATATCAAAAATCGTAAACCAACGCTTATTTTCGGTAGACTTACCAATTGTGAACCAACGTTCATTTGGTAAAACTTTGACTACCCGATCATTCACGACTTCCAAGCATGGTTTGAATGTGATCACATGATACGTTGTTGTATCCACATATGAGTGACTTTTACGCATCTTGAATTTCAATGTTAAACTCTGGACGAGAGCCCTACCTAGGGAAAATTGACTGACCAATGTTCGTGGTGAAATAAGGTTGGAAGGAGTGGACTTTCATGCTTATACATTATCTGTCTAACCGTTTTGTGTCAAAACACGCATACATGCATCATCGCTAACCCAATTCTGTAACAGCCATTACATTATATTTATAGATGTACTTCTAGGACATTCATACATCCTACGTGTAGCATTGCATTGCATACATCTATCCCATACATCCATTTCAAGCATATCATTCTCTAACGTGATCTTCTCCAGGCATCATAGATGCTTCATGGATCCGCAATAGCCAAGGAAGATTAGTCCGAGCTAGCATCTCCTCACCATCTGCATCTACTGCTTCTACTGCATCCTCTACATCTTCGTCATCATCTCCAACACCTACATCAGAAATGGCACAAGATTCTGGGGCTCACTTTGACACCGATGAGATTGTGGCCAAAGTAACCGAGAAACTGCTTAATGGGGACTTCGCCAGGAAGTTACAAGAATAGACTGCAACTATCATGACTGAGAAACTGCTCAGTGGTGACTTTACCCAAAAGTTACAAGAGCAGATGGGAACTCTTATGGCAGAGAAGTTGGCTAAACTGCAAACGGGTGTTAGGGGTTCTGCTGGAAACTAATTCGTCACTGATCAGACTGTTAGGGGATAAACTACTGCTGCCCGTAATGGGAAGGGAGTTTTTGTCAATGATCCCAACAATGACTTCACCAATCTGGAGGAAGCTATTCCACAGCTTCCAACTACTAATCTGGAGACTGAGACGGCCAGTACTACTGAGCCGGAGTGGAAGGAGACAATGGACCAGAAACTGAGCCAGTTTCAGAATCTGCTAAAACAACAAGGGGTGTTACCCGACTTTGGGATGGATGATGAATTCACTATAGACACTATTGGGTCTCTTCCCAAAAATTTCAAGATGCCCGATCTCTCTAAGTTCAATGGTAAGGGAGATCCCCGGACTCATTTGAAACAGTTCCTTACTGCTATGAGCACTACATCAGTTCACAAGAGCACGGTACCTCATTTCTTTCCGCTGTCACTCACTGGGGTGGCAACTACCTGGTATTACACTCTGGACAAGCTGACTAGGGAGAGCTGGAAGAGCCTGTGTGAAGCTTTCTGCACTCAGTATGGGTTTAATGCCAACATTGAAACTACCTTGGCTACACTGGAGATGGTCAAGCAGAAATCTGGGGAGGCCTTTACTGATTACTTTACTAGATGGATGAATATTGCGGCCTTGCTGAAGGCCAAGCTGACTAAGGGAGATATGATAGCCAAGCTGGTGGCTGGTACCCTCCCAACTTATTTGGAGAAGATGCAGTTTCATACATACCACGATTATACGGATGTCCACGCTTTGGGTTTTAATGTGGATTTGGCTGAATCTGAGAAGAAGAAGGATGGATTTGCTTCTCGTAAATTCATAACAGGGGGTACTTCGAGGCAACAGTACTCACAACCAGAGAAGAAGGTGGTAGAGGTAAACAACGTGGAGCAGCCACGGAAGTTTTCCAATCTCGGCAGGCCCATGTCAAAAGTTTTTGCCAAGCTATAGAAGGAGGGGTACTTAACTCCCTTCCCCAACAGGAACAAGCCTACACCGCCCGGGGTTGACAAGAATCTGTTTTGCCAATTCTACCAGTATCACGGGCATGACACTGATAATTGCCGGCTGTTAAGGATCAGGATTCAGGACCTGATTGATTCTGGAAAGATTGTTGACCCAGAAAAGAAGGGACCGAGTACTCAGAAGAACCCTCTTTTGAACTACAACAAGACACCGCACACTTACGTGGTTATGACAGAAAGGTCTTGGTTGGAGAGTGAGATTATCGGAAATGTCACCCTCATTTCTGAAGCGGAAGCCGCAAGGGCTACACGGCTAGCCAGGGAAGAGACATTGATTCAGGAATTCCAGAACTCCCAGAAACTATACACTGCTGCTGCTGCCCACACTGTAATGATTCTGGATCCGTTTTCTGACTCTGAGGAATCAGAACAAGATGAAGAATTGTATCTGGAGAAGGCGTTCAATCCTTTCGATGGAGAAGACTACATGCAAATGGATGAGACTGCTCCGTTGCAACTGCTCAACAACAAACAACCAACAAGTTCTTGGGATGAGACTGCTCCCTTGAGCTCTGACAACAAGGTTTGGGTTTCTCGGGCCTCTGCATCGACCCGAAAGATCCAGATTTCACTGGAAGATGGGACTGCTCTTCCATAAACTAATCATGTGACTCGGAGCGGTCGAGTCTATTCTCCTGATAGTACAAACAAGGATGCTGGAAAGGGGGTTGAGACTGCACCCCTAGGTAGAGGGAATTTGGTTCTCGAACAGCTGAAGAGGACCAATGCTAGTGTGAGTTTATGGTAACTTCTTATGTGCTCGGATGAACATAGGAAGGCTTTGATCGAGGCTCTTTCCACAGTGACGGTTTCTGCTGCTATAGCACTGGAGAGTGTAGTTGGCTTAATCGGAGGAGGATCGATGCCAGAGGTGATGTAACTGGGGGCATCAAACACTAAGGACTGTGTTACTTTTGGGGATGAGGACCTGCCTACTGACGGATCATTTCACAACCGAGCTTTATTCATCTCCATAGAGATCATGGGCCGCAATACTTCATGTGTAATGGTGGATGACGGATCTGCCATCAATGTGTGTCCCTGCAGAATGCTGAATACACTGGGGGTTAAGGAATAGGATCTGGTTGTCTCCGAGGTGGTGATCAGAGCTTATGATAATTCAAAGAGGAAGGCATTGGGTTCCTTCACTGTTGTAGTGACTGTCGGTCTCATTCAATCCGCTGTGGAATTCACTGTTCTGGACATTCCAGTCACTTTTGCCCTGTTGTTGGGACGTCCATGGTTCCATCCTCTGAAAGGCGTGCCATCTACTATGCACCAGAAGATCAAATTTTCGACGGAGATGGGTGTCATCACCATTCCTGCTGCTTCTGATCTGGTGGTATCTTCACTATCCATGGGGTTTCCAGAGCTCAGTGGGTTTCAGGTCTCTCCTATCTACAAGGATGAGGTCAGTGCATTCATTTCCTCTCAGTTTGCCAAGATGGGTTTTCTACCAGGGGCAGGTCTGGGAAAGCATCAGCAGGGAATCATTGAGCCCCTTTGCAGTACAGGGCAGACGCACACCAAGTATGGGCTGGGCTTTGATCCTAAAGTCACAAAAGAGCGGAAGGCCGATAAGATCACATTTGTGAAGGGGTTAGAGGGTTCTGTTTCCAAGACTAAGAAGAAAGCTGATGAGATGTCCTTGGTCGATTTGGAGGGAATGATTCTGGGATAGGTAACGAAACTAGAAGCCCTCATGCTGGAAAAGGGCAAGGGTAAGGACATAGAGCAGCCGGCAAATGATGAGGGAGTCAACCCGGAGCCAAGTGGCGCTATCACAGAGGAAGAGCTGAACTTGTCTTTCATTTTTGATGATGATGTAACCCTGAACAAGTTTAATGCAATAAATTCAGACTTTGCTTATTTGTGTGACCTTTATTTAGATTCGAACATGCATATACATCATAATGACATGAGCATATTTGATATTAATGTTGCATCGACATATGCATTTAATTTGGGTACTGCAGAGGATCCTCACATGGTCAGCTTGTCCGATGCCTTGACTGTCGACTAGAGAAAAGAGATAGAAACTATTCTAAAAAGACATGAAAGGGCTTTTACTTGGTCTTATGAGGACATGCCAGGGGTTGACAGGTGTATTGTGGAGCATCAAATTCCAACCCTACCAAAAGTCAGGCCGGTTAAATAGAAACTGAGACGTCTGAGACCAGAATGGGCACAGAAGGTGAAAGAGGACATCACTAAGCAGATCAACGTGAACTTCCTAGAAGTGGTTGAGTATCCGACCTGGTTAGCCAATGTAGTGCCAGTAGCCAAGAAAGATGGGAGAGTATGGGTTTGTGTTGACTACAGAGACCTGAACAAGGCCTCACCGAAGGATAACTTTCCCTTGCCTCACATTGATGTTCTGGTAGATAGTGCAGCAGCCAGTGCTATGCAGTCCTTCACTGATGGGTTTTCAGGGTATAATCAGATCCTGATGGCATCTGAGGATAAGATCAAGATGGCCTTCATCACAAAATGGGGGACCTATTGTTATAGGGTGATGCCATTTGGCCTGAAGAATGCTGGGGCAACCTATCAACGAGCAGCCACTACTCTACTCCACGATATAATGCACAAGGAGGTCGAGGTGTATGTTGATGATATGATGTTAAATCTGTGACCAGAGATTCTCATGCAGCAGTATTGGATAAATTCCTCACTAGGGCGGAAAGGTATAATCTCAGGCTGAACTCGAAGAAGTCAGTATTTGGGGTAACATCTGGGAAGCTATTGGGTTATGTGGTCAGCAATAGAGGTATAGAGGTCAACCCTGACAAGATTAAAGCCATCCAGGAGATGCCAGCACCTAAAACAGAGAAACAGGTACGGGGGTTTCTGGGCAGACTACAATACATCAACCGGTTCATTGTAAAGCTCACCACGACATGTGAGCCAATTTTCAAGCTTTTAAGGAAGAAACAGCCAGTGGTATGGGATGAGGATTGTCAGAAGGCTTTCGATGCCATCAAAAGGTACTTGGCAACCCCTCTGATCTTACAAGCTCTGAAAGTAGGTATTAATTTGACATTGTACCTTGTGATCGAAGAGTCATCTTTGGAGTCTATGATGGTACAAGAGGACGGGGCTGGTCTTGAGCATCCGGTCTACTACTTGAGTAAGAAGCTCCTCGAGTATGAAGCCAAGTACAGTCGGGTCGAGAAGCTATGTCTTGCCATGGTATGGGTCACGCGAAGGTTGAGGCATTACTTTCAGAGCTACATTGTGAGGGTAATATCTAAGGAGGACCCAATGCGCTATTTGTACAACGCGCCTTCACTTGTGGGGAAACTGGCAAAGTGGTTGGTCTTGCTGTCAGAGTTTGATATCGAGTACATGCCTAAGAAGGTCATCAAAGGCAGGGCTATAGCGGAGTTCTTGGCTTTACAACCTGTTGAGGGTACAGATCACTGGGAGTTGGAGTTTCCGGATGAACATCTAGACATGATCACGCTGGATGGTTGGAGGATGTACTTTGATGAAGCTGTTAATCGACAAGGTACCGGGATTGGGGTAATACTGGTCACCCCTACAGGCGACATAATTCCAATCGCGATGAAGTTGGAATTCCCGGCCACCAACAATATGGCAGAGTACGAAGCATGTATTCACGGTATCGAAGCCCTCATTGCACTGAATGTCAAGGAGGTGGAGATATTTGGTGATTCCTTGTTAGTGGTCCAACAGACAAAAGCTAAATGGGAAGTCAGGGAAGAATGGTTGAAACCATATTCAGCTCATCTGCGTAGTCTTCTTGTCATGTTCACTCGATGTCAGTTCAGTTATCTGCCCCGAAGTGAGAATCAGATGGCAGATGCTCTTGCCACTTTGGCATCTATATGGGAAGGTCCTAAAGAGTCTGAGATGTGGCCTCTCTCCGTGACAACATCTAGAATCCCATGTTATTCTCACCCGGCTATGCTGATTGCTGAAACAGATGGGAATGAGTGGTATGCGGATATCTTAAGATTCCTGAAGGATGGGAACTACCCTGAAGAAGCTTCTAAGACTGATCGGAAGATGCTCCGCCGGTTAGCCTCTCAGTATCTGCTATTCAAAAATGATCTGTACCGATGGATAGTAGATGGACAACATTTGCGTTGTGTGACAAGATCGGAAGCACAGCAACTCATGGAGGGTATTCATGCTGGTTTGTACGGTGCGCATATGAACGGGTATATCTTGTCCAAGAAGATTCTGAGTTAGGGTTTCTACTGGACCACTATGGAATCAGATTGTATCCAGTTTGTTAGGCGCTGCAAGGAATGTTAGATTCACGGCGATCTGAAACATCTCTCTCCTATGGAACTACAGAGTCTGACATCTCCGTGGCCCTTCTCAGCCTGGGGGATTGATATTATCAGGGAGATACACCCGCATGCATCTAACGGCCACCGTTTCATCGTCGTTGTCATCGACTATTTCTATAAGTGGGTAGAAGCAACTTCGTTCAACAAGCTGGGGGCAGAACAGATGGCTCGGTTTATAGAAAAGAACATTATCTACAGATACGGAGTGCCTCACCACGTGGTTACGGATAATGGGGTACAGTTTCAAGGTAGAACCCGAGACTTACTAGCTGCATATGGTATCGAGCATCATAAGTCCTCGCCTTATCGTCAACAGGCTAATGGAGCGGTTGAGGCTGCAAAAAAGAACGTTAAGAAGATTTTAGCTAAGATGTCGGTGACCTACAGGGACTGGTCTGAGAAGTTACCTCTGGCATTATGGGGTTACAGAACGACAGCAAGGACATCGACGGGGATGACTCCTTACTCCCTGGTTTATGGTATGGAAGCTGTCTTGCCGGTTGAACTGGAAATGAAGAGCCTTCGAGTAATACTGGAAGCCAGTATCCCTGAGATGGAATGGCGCAAAGAAAGGTATGAACAGTTGGCCGTATTGGATGAATAGAGACTTTGAGCTCTCTTTCACATGCAACTGTATCAGAAGCGGATAGCTCGGGCATTCAACAAGAAGTTACGCCCACAACAACTAAAAGAGGGTGATTTAGTGCTTAAACAGTGCAGAACTGTAACTTCTGATCCTCGAGGTAAGTTTCGACCGAACTGGGAAGGGCCTTACGTCGTCAAGAAGGTCCTATCTAAAGGAGCAGTAAAGTTGACAGACATGGATGGTAACGAGTTCTCAGAACCAGTCAACAGAGATCGGCTGAAGCTCTTTCATGTCTAGCCCGCTGGGATTCACCTTGATTCTCAGGTAAAAGTTAGGGCAGAGAGTTAGGTTGATCAATGAGAAAACCGTTCGCGGCTGGTTGATCACGATAGTCAAATCATCGGACAAAGCAGTACCCATTTTAAACGTATATAGAAATGCAAAATGGATATCATGTATGTTAATGAAATTGTGATTAGTATGCAAGTGAGAATCTAAAATAAAGTTCACCCATTTATTGCATTCTAACATCATTGTTATTGTGTACAAATGCTATCCTTGGCTTTGTTCCCTGCAGCGCAGCTCTCTATGATAATCCTCTCTAAGCTCAAGATCAGACCCTTGCTGTAGCAAAGTCACCCAATGGCGATAAGGATCAGACACCTCAGGAGAAGCAGCAATACAATACGAGGCAATCTGTCTATAGGGCCACATACGCTCCAGGTGCTCTAGGAACCTCTGAGTCATGCCTGCTCCCTCGAAAACTGGCAATCTGATCGGTATGATTTATGGAGACCCATACTGTCTGCACAAACAGGAAGGAGTGTAGAACAAGCATCATAGAAGGCCCGCCAGCGGTACACAATCAGCATAGGTGGACACTGTCACTCGCTCGATCCTCCACCACGGACAGGTCCATCTAATCCTGTCGCCCGTCATCTCAGACAAGTGACCCTACCAAACCGCTACATTGATACCTTGCCACCAGGGTGGAAGTAATCGTCTCGACCGGAAGCTGCACGGCGTATACCGGCTCGGTCTGCCTGAGGGGATCTCCAGTAAGCCTAACTTCTCCTGCAGCCATATTTGTAGAAAAAGAAAGTAAAAAAAAGAGAAAAAAGAAAAGAAAAGAAAAGCTCGTTGAGTTGAAAATCTTGCAAAAGATGACTCAGGCAAAAATTAGAGCGACCTGCTGAATTGAAAACCCAATGGGGCAGTTCAGGCAAAAGTTAGGGTCTCAGCAAAATAATAAAGCCCGATAAGCCAAAAACCTCGCAAGAGGTGACTCATGCAAAAATTAGGGTAAAAATACAGCTTTTCTAAGTTGAAAACCTGCAAAGGCAGCTTAGACTCCATACCTGAAGCAGCAAGGGACTCCCTTCTGTGAGCTCTCCACCCGTGCACCGCATGTCATCCAGCCTAATCAACATCTCTGCCAAGATGAGGGGATATGGGTCTCGACCCTCAGCCATCTGATCTACAACTGTAAGCACCAAACAGGGTACCGCATCTCCAAGGTGCGTAAGCAAATACCGGGCGAGTATGCAGAATTGAGATACTCGGATCCACGAGGGGCTGGAAGGGTCCTTCCTCTGATAGGTCTCAATTATGCTAACTGAGACAAATCCTTGACAGGGGGATAAGTAAGTACAGGCTACCCTCGGGGGCAGATCAAACAGTGATACCATCTGTCGCACTACGTCAGATCCAGAAGCTGATGGAACCACAAGTTGCGCATGATCCAGTGAAGGACTACCCATGATGGCCCTGAACTCCTCAGGTAATGGGCATATCTCAAAGTCCTGTATGCGGAAGATGTGATCAACAGGATCCCATAAATGAGAAGTCGCTCTCAGAAAGCCCTGGTCAATCTTTACATGACAATAGGCACCCACAGCATGAAATCCGAAAGGCTCCAGTTTCTTCCAGTCTGGTGCAGTCAGTCTAACGAAGAAATCATCAGTGGAGTAGTTGGTAGTGGATCAGTAGCCACCGTAGATGGTGAAGGGCATGCAGTCCTCTTCCCAAGTGTCACTTCTAAGCTGCAATCCTCAGCCTGCAAGAGGAAACACAAGAATGATCAGGATCACCCTACATGCATTCATATAATCATGCATACATGCATACATGCATTGTCTAAGCGGGCGCTAAAGTCAGGTCATCTCTAGAGCAACCTAAAGGCTGTCCTATGGCAAGATAGGTGATTCTACAAGTGGGGAGATTTGGAGAAGTGTGCGAAAAAGAAAAGGGACAGAAATCAAGAACATCAATGTCATATATCATAAGTTTGGTTCTGCCCCACACCCCGGGACAGTAGGGAATACAAAGAGGCAAAAAACTATACAGCAGAGAGGGGTGAGGCCCCTAATCCTTGCCATCTGGGCCTTGTTGCGCCCGTGCCAGCTCACCCTCCAGATGCTCAATCGTCGCTCTGGCCGTGGCTAACTCCGCCTCATAGTACGCTCGCATGTCACGTGCCACCTGATGATGGGCGCGGCTATATTGGGACCAGCCCAACCTCAGACCGTCCAACGCATATACCAACCTCTCAAGCTTAGCACGGGGGACCTGAGAAACAAAAAACAATGTCAGAACTGCTAAGGACTAGAATAAGGTACAAAGGATGAGGCAGAAACGTACAACAGTACAGTCAGGCGGAGTGAACTCCAAGGTGTAAGGTGGACACGGCACTGACAGGTAAACGTACTCGCTCATGTCCTCCGCTGTGAGTGTCACCTGGCGACCGGGCTGGCTCACCAAAACCCCAAGACCGGGGGTCGCAGTATCAGAGGCCTCGGCCGACCTGTCCCTCCGTCGGCCTCTCCGACCCGCACCTCCCGCTGAAGAAGGGCCAGGCCTGACGTCGCTAGTGGCCGTGGAAGACCCCATTACTGGTGCCTGACCTCGTGGCACCACTCTGATGCACGACATCAGGTGATCCCTAACGAACTGCGGATAGTCTCCCATGACGGTAAAACCCTCGAAAGCCTCACCCGCCAGAGTGACCGCCAGCTCTCCCGGCAACAGGTGGGTACCCCAGAACATGCTCAGAGGGGGATCAGTGGGGATCAGACGGGCCGCCATGCCCAGCTCAGACCCATGTACCCACTCACCCAGGTACCACTCCCTTGACTCAGGAGACTCCATCAGTAGTCGCAACTCATCCTTCCGACGAGCCGCGATGACCATCTCTGGCACCCGGTCCTCCTCCCACAGCTATGAGAGGCGCACCTGCAAGACAAACGACAAGTAAGTACAGGAATTTAACTTAATACTGCAAAAAACTGACAATTTTTCTTGTTTTCACAGGATTGCTCACCACATCCTCGGTGAGCCCGTTGAGCCGAGCTCGATGCGTGTCAAGATCTCGCACCGCATCGACGTGTGGCCCAAACCACAATCGGATGGCTGGAAAAGGGAGATCACCCTCCCTCATGTCTGCAGGCCCATCACAAAAAGCTATCCTGTACGCGAACAGCTGCACATACAAAAGACAAGGTCAGGATTAAGTCACTCGAAATCATAAAATTTGCCAAGTAAAGGAGTTACAGATGCATACCTCGATGATGGGCCAAAATCCGAGCAGTCGGATCTGCCCCCTGGATATCCGATCCATCCCGGCATACAGGTAGGCTAAGGCTGGGGTACCCCAGTCATACCCTTGCACCTAATCCAGATCTCTGAGGGTGCTCAGGAGCCCCAGGTGAATCGTGGCGCCTGACTCAGAGAAGAGTGATCCACCCAGGAAATACAGTAGGAAACTTCTGGCATATCGATCCACAGTGATGGGGTCCTCTGGTTGCTCGCCCCTCCATGTCAGATTGAGGGTGTCATAGATAACCCTCCTGTCCCCTCTCTGCGGAGGCGTGACCCCCAGGAGCTCAGTGATAAGCTCCACATCAGATATCATGGTGTCACGCATAGGAAGCTCCACCTCGACGCAGGACACGCCTATCATCGTCATGAAAATCAAAGGAGTGATGGTGAACTCCCCGATAGGCAGGTGGAACGTGTGGGTAGTGTCCCACCACCTCTCCAGCATGGCAGTAAGCACTGATAGGACGCTCCGCGTCTCACCGCCAATGAAGCATCCGAGAAGGGGTGCGAACCCCGAGTTGTCTACTCTCACCCGAACAGCAGCTGGCAGCTCCTGAAACCAGCGATAAATGCCAGAGTAGTTGCCAGTCGTGGCAATCCGGACCTGCAATAAAAAAATGGCGTTACCAGGTAAGTGTCCTAGACTCTAGACTCTTAATTTCATGCCAGATCAATATTCTGTAAATAATGTGAAACCTAAGTTCTGCACGTGTTCCTAAGTTTAATTCCTATGGTCCTAAAATTCTAAATCATGTCAAGCATACAGGAAAACAAATAAATCACAGGTAAAGTCAGAATCGGAATGCTTACTGGTCGGTCGATCTGCTGGGGTTGATGTGACAGAGGATCCAGTAGCAATGGGACCCGTTGTCCACGTGCCAATCCGCGGTATGGGGTCTTCGCTCCTCCATATCTGGTAGACTCATAGGGTTTGCGGTGGGCCATCGCAACAGTATGCTGAAAATACAGAGAAAACTAAGCAAATTGAGAGTGTTTGGAAAATGAAAACTGTGCAAATGAGGTTGAAAATGGTAAGTTTAGGCTTATATAGGAAACATATGCGATCGCGTATGTCCGTTTTTACCGCCACATATGTTTCATACGCGATCGCGTATGTTTATACGCGGCGTGTTTTGACTTGTGTGATCGAGCATGACTTACATATACGCGATCGTATATGAACTTACGCGGTGTGAAATTTAACATGTGCGATCGCGTATGATTATAAGCGTTGCATAGTGATAGGATACGCGATCGCGTATGTTCTTCAATTTGATTTTCTGACTTGTTTCTAAAGTTTTTTTTACAGGAATTAGCCACCGGATGGCTTCTAAAGGATCTGACTTCTTTTTTGAATTTTGCTAAACCCCATTTTATCATGCTTTTTTGGTAAAAATTCTATTTCAGGACATTTTTCATCTTGCTAGATCGTGATCGTCTAGGAAGACACTTCCAATTCCACGAGTGTTATGATGAGACTGCTCCTACACTACCTTTTGGCACAAAGGATCATGACTGTCCTTCTCAATCCCCAGTGGAGATCAAGCTATCTCCCGCAATTCTTCGGTATCCCCGGAGGTAAGGTGAGACTGCCCTTACATAACCTCTTATGATTATCTCTACAAATTATATCTCTGACTTTGATTCTCGCTAGACCATGACGGTCTATGAGATTGCCTTTCCCCCACAGCAGGGAAAAAATCTATCTCTTTTAGCCATAGTTGGTAGGATGAGACTGCTCCTACGCAACTCTTTTCCCCCACAGTAGGGAAAACATCTATCTCTTTTAGCCCTTTCCCCCACAGCAGGGAAACAATCTATCTCTTTTAGCCCTTTCCCCCACAGCAGGGAAAATCTATCTCTTTTAGCCACAGTTGGTAGGATGAGACTGCTCCTACGCAACTCTTTTCCCCCACAGCAGGGAAAATCATATCTCTTTTAGCCCTTTCCCCCACAGCAGGGAAACAATCTAACTTCTTTAGCCATAGTTGGTAGGATGAGACTGCTCCTACGCAACTCCTGAGATCCCCAGTGTGAGGTGAGACTGCCCTTACACTATTCCCCAGTGGTAGGATGAGACTGCCCCTACACACTCCTTTTGCCCACAGGTCGGTGAGATGAGACCGCTCTCATGTGACTTTCTGGCTTGCCTTTTGTCTGAATCTGGTGCTCCGGGTGATTCAAAAGAATTACATGCTCTGAGTACATGTGAGTTCTTCTGAATCAGGGGCAACTGTCGCACCCTAATTTTGGATCGGCTTTGATTCGGATCGATTCCGAGTTGATCTTGGGCCATTTAGGGTCCTTTTGGATCGTTCTGGGTCTTTCCGGATCGGGCTAGGCCCGTTTAGGGTTTTCTTTTAGCACTTTCGGGAGGATACGCGATCGCATATGTTCCATTACACGTCGCGTATCATCATGTGCGATCGCGTATGTTTAAATGCATGTCGCATATGAACATACGCGATCGCGTATGTTTCCAAGGGCAGACCTTAGAAAACCTTAATTTGCCATTTGACAAGGGACCGAAATTTGAGAGCACGAAACCCTAGATTCCTAGCAGCCATCAGCAGCCGTCAAACACCATTTGACACTTCCAAAACACAATTTTGATTGATCTAAGCCCTTATGATTAATTAAAAATGCACTAAATCATTTAGAATTAGGCGATTTTAATACCTTAACACTTGGATTGGACTACTTTCTTCATTCCATAACAATTGGAGCATTGGAGAATCTACAAGAGGTAAATCATTATCACTTTTCATCTTCGTTTCATTGCTTATTGTAATATTTATTTGATTTTCATGATATTTATGCTTAATATGATT